>JAFNIE010000194.1:0-48917 GCA_027742785.1 Vigna reflexopilosa
CCACTTCCTCCACTTCGTCCACTTCGTCCACTTCGTCCACTTCGTCAACTTTGTCAACTTCCTCCACTTCCTTCACTTCCTCCACTTCCTCCACTTCGTCAACTTTGTCCACTTCCTCCACTTCGTCTACGTCGTCCACTTCGTCACTTCCTCCACTTCCTCCGCTTCCTCCCCTTCCTCCACTTCCTCCACTTCCCCCACTTCGTCAACTTCGTCCACTTCGTCCACTTCGTCCTCTTCGTCCTCTTTGTCCACTTCGTCCACTTCGCGCACTTCCTTTACTTTGTCCATTTCTTCCACTTCGTCAATTTCCTCCACTTGCTCCACTTTCTCCACTTCGTCCACTTCGTCGACTTTGGCCACTTCGTCCACTTCCTCCACTTCCTCCACTTCCTCCACTTCGTCAACTTCGTCAATTTCGTCAACTTCGTCCATTTCGTCCACTTCGTCCTCTTCATCCACTTCGTCCACTTCGCGCACTTCCTTTACTTTGTCCACTTCCTCCACTTCCTCCACTTCCTCCACTTTCTCCACTTCGTCCTCTTCGTCCACTTCGTAAACTTCGTCCACTTCCTCCACTTCCTCCACTTGCTCCACTTCGTCCATTTTGTGCACTTCATTCACTTCGTCCACTTCGTCCACTTCCTCCACTCTCTCCAGTTCCTCCACTTCGTCCACTTCGTCCACTTCCTCCACTTCTGGCACTTCCTTTACTTTGTCCACTTCCTCCACTTCGTCCACTTCCTCCACTTCCTCCACTTTCTCCACTTCCTCCACTTCGTCGACTTCTTCCACTTTCGTCCACTTCCTCAACTTCGTCCACTTCCTCCACTTGCTCTACTTCGTCAACTTCGTCAACTTCGTCCACTTCGTCCTCTTCGTCCAATTCGTCCACCTCGTTCACTTCGTCCACTTCGTCAACTTCGTCCACTTCCTCCACTTCCTCCACTTCCTCCACTTGCTCCACTTCGTCCATTTCGTGCACTTCGTCCATTTCGTGCACATCGTTCACTACGTCCACTTCCTCCACTTCCTCCACTTTCTCCAGTTGCTCCACTTCGTCCACTTCCTCCACTTCCTCCACTTCGGGCACTTCCTTTACGTTGTCCACTTCCTCCACTTCGTCCACTTCCTCCACTTTCTCCACTTTCGTCCACTTCCTCGACTTCCTCCACTTGCTATACTTCGTCAACTTCGTCCACTTCGTCCTCTTCGTCCAATTCGTCCACCTCGTCCACTTCGTGCACTTCGTCCACTTCGTGCCTTTCGTCCACTTCGCGCACTTCCTTTACTCTGTCCACTTCCTCCACTTCGTCCTCTTCGTCCACTTCGTCCACTTCGTCCACTTCGCGCACTTCCTTTACTTACACCACTTCTTCCACTTCGTCAACTTCCTCCACTTGCTCCACTTTCTCCACTTCGTCCACTTCGTCGACTTTGTCCACTTCGTCCACTTCCTCCACTTCCTCCACTTCGTCCACTTCGTCCATTTCGTCAACTTCGTCCACTTCGTCCACTTCGTCCACTTCATCCACTTCGTCCACTTCGTAAACTTCGTCAACTTCGTCAACTTCGTCAACTTCCTCCACTTCCTCTAGTTCCTCCACTTCGTCCACTTCGTCCACTTCCTCCTCTTCGGGCACTTCCTTTACTTTGTCCACTTCGTCCACTTCGTCAACTTCGTCCACTTCGTCAACTTCGTTCGTCGACTTCTTCCACTTCTGTCCACTTCGTCAACTTCGTCCACTTCCTCGACTTCCTCCACTTCCTCCACTTGCTCTACTTCGTCAGCTTCGTCAACTTCGTCCGCCTCGTCCACTTCGTCCACTTCGTCCTCTTCGTCCAATTCGTCCGCCTCGTCCACTTCGTCCACTTCGCGCACTTCCCTTACTTTGTCCACTTCCTCCACTTCGTCCACTTCGTCCACTTCGTCAACTTCGTCCACTTCGTCCACTTCGTCAACTTCGTCAACTTCCTCCACTTCCTCCACTTCCTCCACTTCCTCCACTTCCTCCACTTCGTCAACTTTGTCCACTTCCTCCACTTCGTCTACTTCGTCCACTTCGTCACTTCGTCACTTCCTCCACTTCCTCCAGTTCCTCCACTTCGTCCACTTCCTCCACTTCGTCAACTTCGTCCACTTCGTCCTCTTCGTCCACTTCTTCCACTTCGTCCACTTCCTTTACTTTGTCTACTTCCTCCACTTTCTCCACTTCGTCCACTTCGTGCACTTCGTCGACTTCGTCCACTTCCTCCACTTCCTCCACTTGCTCCACTTCGTCCATCACGTCCACTTCGTCCACTTCGTCCACATTGTCCACTTTGTCCACTTCGTCCACTTCGTAAACTTCGCTAACTTCGTCAACTTCCTCCACTTCCTCAACTTCGTCCACTTCCTCCACTTCCTCCACTTCCTCCACTACCTCCACTACCTCCACTTCGTAAACTTCGTCAATTTCGTCAACTTCGTCCAATTCGTCCACTTCGCGCACTTCCTTTACTTTGTCCACTTCCTCCACTTCGTCCACTTCCTCCACTTCCTCCACTTTCTCCACTTCGTCCACTTTCTCCACTTCGTCCTCTTCGTCCACTTCGTCAACTTCGTCCACTTCCTCCACTTGCTCAACTTCGTCCATTTCGTGCACTTCGTCCACTTCGTCCACTTCGTCAACTTCGTCCACTTCCTCCACTTCCTCCACTTCCTCCACTTCGTCCATTTCGTGGAGTTCGTTCACTTCGTCCACTTCGTCCACTTTCTCCAGTTCCTCCACTTCGTCCACTTCCTCCACTTCCTCCACTTCGGGCACTTCCTTTACTTTGTCCACTTCCTCCACTTCCTCCACTTCCTCCACTTCCTCCACTTCGACTACTTTGTCCACTTCGTCCACTTCCTCCACTTTCTCCACTTCGTCCACTTCGTGCACTTCGTCCATTTCGTCCACTTCGTCAACTTCGTCCACTTTCTCCACTTGCTCCACTTGCTCCACTTCGTCCACTATGTCCATTTTGTCCACTTCGTCCACTTCCTCCACTTCCTCCACTTTCTCCAGTTCGTCCACTTCGTCCACTTCATCCACTTCGCCCACTTCGTCCACTTCGTCCACTTCGTCAACTTCCTCCACTTCCTCCACTTCCTCCATTTCGTCAACTTCGTCAACTTCCTCCACTTCCTCCACTTCCTCCTCTTCCTCCACTTCCTTTACTTCCTCCACTTCGTCAACTTCGTCAACTTCGTCCACTTCGTCAACTTCGTCCACTTCGTCCTCTTCGTCCACTTCTTCTACTTCGTCCACTTCGCGCACTTCCTTTACTTTTGTCCACTTCTTCCACGTCGTCCACTTTGTCCACTTCCTCCACTTCCTCCACTTTCTCCACTTCATCCACTTCGTCGACTTCGTCCACTTCGTCCACTTCCTCCACTTCCTCCACTTCGTCCACTTCTTCCATTTCGTCCACTTCGTCCATTTCGTCCACTTCGTCCACTTCGTGCACTTCGCCCACTTCGTTCACTTCGTCAACTTCGTCAACTTCCTCCAGTTCCTCCACTTCGTTGACTTCGTCCACTTCGTCAACTTCGTCCACTTCCTCCACTTCCTCCACTTCCTCCACTTCCTCCACTTCGTCAACTTCGTCTACTTCGTCCACTTCGTCCTCTTCATCCACTTCGTCCACTTCGTCCACTTCGCGCACTTCCTTTACTTTGTCCACTTGCTCCACTTGCTCCACTTCGTCCATTTCGTGCACTTCCTTCACTTCGTCCACTTCCTCCACTTCCTCCACTTTCTCCAGTTCCTCCACTTCGTCCACTTCCTCCACTTCCTCCACTTCGGGCACTTCCTTTACTTTGTCCACTTCCTCCACTTCGTCCACTTCGTCTACTTCCTCCACTTTCTCCACTTCGTCCACTTCGTCGACTTCTTCCACTTCCGTCCACTTCGTCAACTTTCTCCACTTCCTCGACTTCCTCCACTTCCTCCACTTGGTCTACTTCGTCAACTTCGTCCACTTCGTCCACTTCGTCCACTTCGTCCTCTTCGTCCAATTCGTCCACCTCGTCCACTTCGTCCACTTCGTCAACTTCGTCAACTTCCTCCACTTCCTCCACTTCCTCCACTTCCTCCAATTCCTCCACTTCGTCAACTTCGTCCACTTCCTCTACTTCGTCCACTCCCTCGACTTCGTCTACTTCGTCCACTTCGTCACTTCGTCCACTTCCTCCACTTCCTCCACTTCCTCCACTTCGTCAACTTCGTCCACTTCGTCCTCCTCGTCCACTTCGTCCACTTCGTCCACTTCGCGCACTTCCTTTACTTTGTCCACTTCTTCCACTTCGTCAACTTCCTCCACTTTCTCCACTTTCTCCACTTCGTCCACTTCGTCCACTTTGTCCACTTCGTCCATTTCGTAAACTTCGTCAACTTCCTCCACTTCCTCCACGTCGTCCACTTCCTCCACTTCCTCCACTTCGTCAACTTCGTCAATTTCGTCAACTTCGTCCAATTCGCCCACTTCGTTCACTTCGCGCACTTCCTTTACTTTGTCCACTTCCTCTACTTCCTCCACTTTCTCCACTTCGTCCACTTTGTCCTCTTCGTCCACTTCGTCAACTTCGTCCACTTCCTCCACTTGCTCAACTTCGTCCATTTCGTGCACTTCGTCCACTTCGTCCACTTCCTCCACTTCCGCCACTTCCTCCACTTGCTCCAGTTCGTCCATTTCGTGCACTTCGTTCACTTAGTCCACTTCGTCCACTTCCTCCACTTTCTCCAATTCCTCCACTTCGTCCACTTCCTCCAATTCCTCCACTTCGGGCACTTCCTTTACTTTGTCCACTTCCTCCACTTCGCGCACTTCCTTTACTTTGTCCACTTCCTCCACTTCGTCAACTTCGTCAACTTCCTCCACTTCCTCCACTTCGTCAACTTTGTCCACTTCCTCCACTTCGTCTACTTCGTCCACTTCGTCACTTCCTCCACTTCCTCCACTTCCTCCACTTCCTCCACTTCCTCCACTTCGTCAACTTCCTCCACTTCATCCTCTTCGTCCACTTCTTCCACTTCGTCCACTTCGCGCACTTCGTTTACTTTGTCCACTTCTTCCACTTCGTCAACTTCCTCCACTTGCTCCACTTTCTCCACTTCGTCCAGTTCGTCGACTTCGTCCACTTCGTCCACTTCCTCCACTTCCTCCACTTCGTCCATTTCGTCCACTTCGTCCACTTCGTCCACTTTGTCCACTTCGTCCACTTCGTCCACTTCGTAAACTTCGTCAACTTCGTCAACTTCCTCCACTTCCTCCACTTCGTCAACTTCGTCCACTTCCTCCACTTCCTCCACTTCGTCAACTTCGTCAATTTCGTCAACTTCGTCCAATTCGTCCACTTCGTACTCTTCATCCACTTCGTCCACTTCGCGCACTTCGTCCACTTCGCGCACTTCCTTTACTTGGTCCACTTCCTCCACTTCGTCCACTTGCTCCACTTCCTCCACTTTCTCCACTTCGTCCACTTTCTCTACTTCGTCCTCTTCGTCCACTTCGTTAACTTCGTCCACTTCCTGCACTTGCTCAACTTCGTCCATTTCGTGCACTTCGTCCAGTTCGTCCACTTCGTCAACTTCGTCCACTTCCTCCACTTCCTCCACTTCCTCCACTTCGGGCACTTCCTTTACTTTGTCCACTTCCTCCACTTCCTCCACTTCCTCCACTTCGTCAACTTCGTCCACTTCGTCCACTTCCTGCTCTTCGTCCACTTCGTCCAGTTCGTCCACTTCGCGCACTTCCTTTACTTTGTCCACTTCTTCCAGTTCGTCAACTTCCTCCACTTGCTCCACTTTCCCCAGTCCACTTCGTCCACTTCGTCCACTTCCTACACTTCCTCCAGTTGCTCCACTTCGTCCATTTCGTCCACTTCGTCCACTTCGTCCACTTCGTCAACTTCGTCAACTTCCTCCACTTCCTCGACTTCGTCAATTTCGTCCACTTCATTCACTTCCTCCACTTCCTTCACTTCGTCCACTTCGTCCACTTCCTCCACTTTCTCCAGTTCCTCCACTTCGTCCACTTCCTCCACTTCGAGCACTTCCTTTACTTTATCCACTTCCTCCACTTCCTCCACTTCCTCCACTTTTGTCCACTTCGTCCACTTCGTCGACTTCTTCCACTTCCGTCCACTTCGTCAACTTCGTCCTCTTCCTCCACTTGCTCTACTTCGTCAACTTCGTCCACTTCGTCCTCTTCGTCCAATTCCTCCACCTCGTCCACTTCGCGCACTTCCTTTACTTTGTCCACTTCATCCACTTCGTCCATTTCGTCCACTTCGTCAATTTCGTCAACGTCCTCCACTTCCTCCACTTCCTCAACTTCCTCCACTTCCTCCACTTCGTCAACTTTGTCCACTTCCTCCACTTCGTCTAGTTCGTCCACTTCGTCACTTCCTCCACTTCCTCCACTTCCTCCACTTCGTCAACTTCGTCCACTTCGTCCTCTTCGTCCACTTCGTCCACTTCGTCCACTTCGCGCACTTCCTTTACTTTGTCCACTTCTTCCACTTCCTCAACTTCCTCCACTTGCTCCACTTCCTGCACTTCGTCCACTTCCTCCACTTCCTCCACTTGCTCCACTTCGGCCACTTCCTCCATTTCGTCCACTTCGTCCACTTCGTCCACTTCGTCTACTTCGTCCACTTCGTCCACTTCGTAAACTTCGTGAACTTCGTCAACGTCCTCCACTTCCTCCACTTCCTCCATTTCGTCAACTTCGTCCACTTCGTCAACGTGCACCACTTCCTCCACTTCCTTCACTTCGTCCGCTTCGTCCACTTCCTCCACTTTCTCCAGTTCCTCCACTTCGTCCACTTCCTCCACTTCGGGGACTTCCTTTACTTTGTCCACTTCCTCTACTTCATCCACTTCGTCCACTTCCTCCACTTCCTCCACTTCTTCAACTTTGTCCACTTCCTCCACTTCGTCCACTTCGTCACTTCCTCCATTTCCTCCACTTCCTCCACTTCCTCCAGTTCCTCCACTTCCTCCACTTCCTCCACTTCCTCCACTTCGTCAACTTCGTCAACTTCGTCCACTTCGTCCTCTTCGTCCACTTCTTCCACTTCGTCCACTTCGCGCACTTCCTTTACTTTGTCCACTTCTTCCCCTTCGTTAACTTCCTCGACTTGCTCCACTTTCTCCACTTCGTCCACTTCGTCCACTTCCTCCACTTGCTCCACTTGCTCCACTTCGTCCACTTCGTCCATTTCGTCCACTTTGTCCACTTTGTCCACTTTGTCCACTTTGTGCACTTTGTGCACTTTGTCCACTTCGTCCACTTCGTCCACTTCGTCCACTTCGTCCACTTCGTCCACTTCGTAAACTTCGTCAACTTCGTCAACTTCCTCCACTTCCTTCACTTCCTCCACTTCGTCAACTTCATCCACTTCGTCCACTTCCTCCACTTCGTCAATTTTGTCAACTTCGTCCAATTCATCCACATTGTCCACTTCGTCCACTTCGCGCACTTCCTTTACTTTGTCCACTTCCTCCACTTCCTCCACTTCCTCCCCTTCCTCCACTTTCTCCACTTCGTCCACTTTCTCCACTTCGTCCTCTTCGTCCACTTCGTCAACTTCGTCCACTTCCTCCACTTGCTCAACTTCGTCCATTTCGTGCACTTCGTCCACTTTGTCCACTTCGTCCACTTCGTCCACTTCGTCAACTTCGTCCACTTCCTCCACTTCCTCCACTTCCTCCACTTCGTCCATTTCGTGCACTTCGTTCACTTCGTCCACTTCGTCCACTTCGTCCACTTCCTCCACTTCCTCCACTTCGGGCACTTCCTTTACTTTGTCCACTTCCTCCACTTCCTCCACTTCGTCCATTTCCTTCACTTGCTTCACTTCGTCCATTTCGTGCACTTCGTCCACTTCGTCCACTTCCTCCACTTCCTCCACTTTCTCCAGTTCGTCCATATCATCCACTTGGTCCACTTCGTCCACTTCGTCAACTTCCTCCACTTCCTCCACTTCCCCCACTTCCTCCACTTCCTCCATTTCCTCCACTTCATCAACTTCGTCAACTTGGTCCACTTCGTCCTCTTCGTCCACTTCGCGCACTTCCTTTACTTTGTCCACTTCCTCCACGTCGTCCACTTCGTCCACTTCCTCCACTTTGTCCACTTCATTCACTTCGTCCACTTCGTCCACTTGCTCAACTTCCTCCACTTGCTCAACTTCCTCCACTTTGTCCATTTCGTCCACTTCGTCCACTTCTTCCACTTCCACCACTTCGTCCACTTCCTCCACTTCGTCCACTTCGTCCACTTCGTCCACTTCGTCCACTTCGTCCACTTCGTCAACTTCGTCAACTTCCTCCACATCCTCCACTTCCTCCACTTCCTCCACTCCCTCCATTTCGTCCTCTTCGTCCACTTCCTCTACTTCCTCCACTTCCTCCACTTCCTCGACTTCCTCCACTTCGTCAACTTCGTCCACTTCCTCCACTTGCTCCACTTCATCCACTTCGTCCACTTCGTCCACTTCGGCCACTTCCTCCACTTCCTCCACTTTCTCCAGTTCGTCCACTTCCTCCACTTCGCGCACTTCCTTTACTTCGTCCACTTCGTCCTCTTCGTCAACTTCGTCCACTTCCTCCACTTCCTCCACTCCCTCCACTTCGTCCATTTCGTCCACTTCGTCCACTTTCTCCAGGTCGTCCACTTCGCGCACTTCCTTTACTTTGTCCACTTCCTCCACTTCGTCCACTTCGTCCACTTTCTCTACTTCGTTCACTTCGTCCACTTCGTCAACTTCGTCCACTTCGTCCTCTTCGTCCACTTCGTCCACTTCGCGCACTTCCTTTACTTTGTCCACTTCCTCCACTTCCTCTACTTCCTCCACTTTCTCCACTTCGTACAGTTTGTCTACTTCGTCCACTTCGTCCACTTCCTCCACTTACTCCACTTCCTCCACTTCGTGCACTTCGTCCATTTCGTGCACTTCGTCCATTTCCTCGATTTCGCACACTTCCTTTACTTTGTCCGCTTCCTCCACGTCGTCCACTTCGTTCACTTCCTCCACTTCTTCCACTTTCTCCACTTCGTCCACTTCGTCCAGTTCGTCCACTTCGTCCAGTTCGCCCACTTCGTCCACTTCGACAACTTCGTCACCTTCCTCCACTTCCTCCACTTCGTCAACTTCCTCCACTTCCTCCACTTCGTCAACTTCGTCAACTTCCTCCACTTCGTCCTCTTCGTCCACTTCGTCCACTTTGTCAACTTCGCGCACTTCCTTTACTTTGTCCACTTCCTCCACTTCCTCCACTTCCTCCACTTTCTCCACTTCGTTCAGTTCGTCCACTTTGTCCACTTCGTCAACTTCGTCCACTTCATCCACTTCCTCCACTTCGTCCACTTCATCCACTTCCTCCACTTCCTCCACTTCGTCCACTTCGTCCACTTAGTCCACTTCGTCAACTTCGTCAACTTCCTCCACTTCCTCCACTTCCCCCACTTCCTCCACTTCCTCCATTTCCTCCACTTCATCAACTTCGTCAACTTGGTCCACTTCGTCCTCTTCGTCCACTTCGCGCACTTCCTTTACTTCGTCCACTTCCTCCACGTCGTCCACTTCGTCCAC
The DNA here is from genome assembly GCA_027742785.1 of Vigna reflexopilosa. Taxonomy (NCBI): domain Eukaryota; kingdom Viridiplantae; phylum Streptophyta; class Magnoliopsida; order Fabales; family Fabaceae; genus Vigna; species Vigna reflexopilosa. Next base: position 9,626 of record JAFNIE010000194.1, read on the forward strand.
TTCCTCCACTTTGTCCATTTCATTCACTTCGTCCACTTCGTCAACTTCGTCCACTTCGTCCACTTGCTCAACTTCCTCCACTTGCTCAACTTCCTCCACTTTGTCCATTTCGTCCACTTCGTCCACTTCGTCCACTTCTTCCACTTCCACCACTTCGTCCACTTCCTCCACTTCGTCCACTTCGTCCACTTCGTCCACTTCGTCCACTTCCTCCACTTCGTTAACTTCGTCAACTTCCTCCACATCCTCCACTTCCTCCACTTCCTCCACTCCCTCCACTTCGTCCTCTTCGTCCACTTCCTCTACTTCCTCCACTTCCTCCACTTCCTCGACTTCCTCCACTTCGTCAACTTCGTCCACTTCCTCCACTTGCTCCACTTCATCCACTTCGTCCATTCGTGCACTTCGTCCACTTCGTCCACTTCCTCCACTTCCTCCACTTTCTCCAGTTCGTCCACTTCCTCCACTTCGCGCACTTCCTTTACTTCGTCCACTTCGTCCTCTTCGTCAACTTCGTCCACTTCCTCCACTTCCTCCACTCCCTCCACTTCGTCCATTTCGTCCACTTCGTCCACTTTCTCCAGGTCGTCCACTTCGCGCACTTCCTTTACTTTGTCCACTTCCTCCACTTCGTCCACTTCCTCCACTTTCTCTACTTCGTTCACTTCGTCCAGTTCGTCAACTTCGTCCACTTCGTCCTCTTCGTCCACTTCGTCCACTTCGCGCACTTCCTTTACTTTGTCCACTTCCTCCACTTCCTCTACTTCCTCCACTTTCTCCACTTCGTACAGTTTGTCTACTTCGTCCACTTCGTCCACTTCCTCCACTTACTCCACTTCCTCCACTTCGCGCACTTCGTCCATTTCGTACACTTCGTCCACTTCGTCCATTTCCTCCATTTCGCACACTTCCTTTACTTTGTCCGCTTCCTCCACGTCGTCCACTTCGTTCACTTCCTCCACTTCTTCCACTTTCTCCACTTCGTCCACTTCGTCCAGTTCGTCCACTTCGTCCAGTTCGCCCACTTCGTCCACTTCGACAACTTCGTCACCTTCCTCCACTTCCTCCACTTCCTCCACTTCGTCAACTTCCTCCACTTCCTCCACTTCGTCAACTTCGTCAACTTCCTCCACTTCGTCCTCTTCGTCCACTTCGTCCACTTCGTCCACTTTGTCAACTTCGCGCACTTCCTTTACTTTGTCCACTTCCTCCACTTCCTCCAGTTCCTCCACTTTCTCCACTTCGTTCAGTTCGTCCACTTTGTCCACTTCGTCAACTTCGTCCACTTCATCCACTTCCTCCACTTCGTCCACTTCATCCACTTCCTCCACTTCCTCCACTTCGTCCACTTCGTCCACTTAGTCCACTTCGTCAACTTCGTCAACTTCCTCCACATCCTCCACGTCCTCCACTTCCTCCACTTCCTCCACTTCGTCCTCTTCGTCCACTTCCTCTACTTCCTCCACTTCCTCCACTTCCTCCACTTCCTCCACTTCGTCAACTTCGTCCACTTCCTCCACTACCTCTACTTCCTCCACTTCCTCCACTTTCTCCACTTCGTCCATTTCGTGCACTTCGTCCACTTCGTCAACTTTCTCTACTTCGTCCACTTCCTCCACTTCCTCCACTTTCTCCAGTTCGTCCACTTCGTCCACTTCGTCCACTTCGCGCACTTCCTTTACTTCGTCCACTTCGTCCACTTGGTCCTCTTCGTCAACTTCGTCCACTTCGTCCACTTCCTCCACTTCGTCCATTTCGTGCACTTCGTCCACTTCCTCCACTTCCTCCACTTTCTCTAGGTCGTCCACTTCTCGCACTTCCTTTACTTTGTCCACTTCCTCTACTTCGTCCACTTCCTCCACTTTCTCTACTTCGTCCACTTCGTCCAGTTCGTCCACTTCGTCCACTTCGTCAATTTCGTCAACTTCGTCAACTTCCTCAACTTCCTCCACTTCCTCCACTTCGTCAACTTCGTCAACTTCGTCCACTTCGTCCACTCCGTCCACATCCTCAACTTCCTCAACTTCCTCCACTTCCTCCACTTCGTGAACTTCGTCAACTTCGTCCACTTCGTCCTCTTCGTCCACTTCGTCCACTTCGCGCACTTCCTTTACTTTGTCCACTTCCTCCACTTCGTCCACTTCCTCCAATTCCTCCACTTCCTCCACTTTCTCCACTTCGTCTAGTTCGTCTACTTCGTCCATTTCGTCCACTTCCTCCACTTCCTCCACTTCGTGCACTTCGTCCATTTCATGCACTTCGTCCACTTCGTCCACTTCGTCCATTTCCTCCACTTCGCACACTTCCTTTACTTTGTCCGCTTCCTCCACGTCGTCCACTTCGTTCACTTCCTCAACTTCTTCTACTTTCTCCACTTCGTCCACTTCGTCCAGTTCGTCCAGTTCGTCCACTTCGCCCACTTCGTCCACTTCGACAACTTCGTCAACTTCCTCCACTTCTTCCACTTCCTCCCCTTCCTCCACTTCGTCAACTTCCTCCACTTCGTCCTCTTCGTCCACTTCGTCCACTTTGTCAACTTCGCGCACTTCCTTTACTTTGTCCACTTCCTCCACTTCCTCCACTTCCTCCACTTTCTCCACTTCCTCCACTTCGTCCACTTCGTCCAGTTCGTCCACTTTGTCCACTTCGTCAACTTCGTCCACTTCGTCCACTTCCTCCACTTCCTCCACTTCCTCCACTTCGTCCACTTCGTCCACTTAGTCCACTTCGTCAACTTCGTCAACTTCCTCCACATCCTCCACTTCCTCCACTTCCTCCACTTCCTCCACTTCCTCCACTTCGTCCTCTTCGTCCACTTCCTCTACTTCCTCCACTTCCTCCACTTCCTCCACTTCCTCCACTTCGTCAACTTCGTCCACTTCCTCCACTACCTCTACTTCCTCCACTTCCTCCACTTTCTCTACTTCGTCCATTTCGTGCACTTCGTCCACTTCGTCCACTTCTTCCACTTCCTCCACTTCCTCCGTTTCCTCCACTTCCTCCACTTTCTCCAGTTCGTCCACTTCGTCCACTTCGTCCACTTCGCGCACTTCCTTTATTTCGTCCACTTCGTCCACTTGGTCCTCTTCGTCAACTTCGTCCACTTCGTCCACTTCGTCCACTTCCTCCACTTCGTCCATTTCGTGCACTTCGTCCACTTCGTCCACTTCCTCCACTTTCTCCAGGTCGTCCACTTCTCGCACTTCCTTTACTTTGTCCTTTTCCTCCACTTCGTCCACTTCCTCCACTTTCTCTACTTTGTCCAGTTCGTCCACTTCGTCCACTTCGTCAATTTCGTCAACTTCGTCAATTCCTCAACTTCCTCGACTTCGTCAACTTCGTCCACTTCGTCCACATCGTCAACTTCCTCAACTTCCTCCACTTCCTCCACTTCGTCAACTTCGTCCACTTCGTCCTCTTCGTCCACTTCGTCCACTTCGCGCACTTCCTTTACTTTGTCCACTTCCTCCACTTCGTCCACTTCCTCCAATTCCTCCACTTCCTCCACTTTCTCCACTTCGTCCAGTTCGTCTACTTCGTCCACTTCGTCCACTTCGTCCACTTCGTGCACTTTGTCCATTTCGTGCACTTCGTCGACTTCGTCCACTTCGTCCATTTCCTCCACTTCGCACACTTCCTTTACTTTGTCCGCTTCCTCCACGTCGTCCACTTCGTTCACTTCCTCAACTACTTCTACTTTCTCCACTTCGTCCACTTCGTCCAGTTCGTCCAGTTCGTCCACTTCGCCCACTTCGTCCACTTCGACAACTTCGTCAACTTCCTCCACTTCCTCCACTTCCTCCACTTCCTCCACTTCGTCAACTTCGTCCACTTCGTCAACTTCCTCCACTTCCTCCACTTCCTCCACTTCCTCCACTTCCTCAACTTCGTCAACTTCCTCCACTTCGTCCTCTTCGTCCTCTTCGTCCTCTTCGTCCACTTCGTCCACTTTGTCCACTTCACGCACTTCCTTTAATTTGTCCACTTCCTCCACTTCCTCCACTTCCTCCACTTCGTCCATTTCGTCCACTTCGTCCACTTCCTCCACTTCCTCCACTTCCTTCACTTCGTCCACTTCGTCAACTTCGTCAACTTCCTCCATTTCCTCCACTACCTCCACTTCCTCCACTTCGTCCACTTCCTCTACTTCCTCCACTTCCTCCACTTCGTCAACTTCGTCAACTTCGTCCACTTCTCCACTTCGTCCACTTCGCGCACTTCGTGCACTTTGTCCACTTCCTCCACTTCCTCCACTTCCTCCACTTTCTCCACTTCGTCCACTTGGTCCACTTCCTCCACTTCCTCCACTTCGCCAACTTCGTCCACTTCCTCCACTTGCTCAACTTCGTCCACTTCGTCCATTTCGTGCACTTCGTCCACTTCGTCCATTTCGTGCACTTCATCCACTTCGTCCAGTTCATCCACTTCCTCCACTTTCTCCAGTTCGTCCACTTCGTCCACTTCGCGCACTTCCTTTACTTCGTCCACTTCGTCCACTTGGTCCTCTTCGTCCATTTCCTCCACTTCCTCCACTTCCTCAACTTGCTCCACTTCGTCCACTTCCTCCACTTGCTTCACTTCGTCCATTTCGTCCACTTCCTCCACTTTCACCAGTTCGTCGAATTCATCCACTTCGTCCACTTAGTCCACTTCGTCAACTTCCTCCACTCCCTCCACTCCCTCCACTTCCTCCACTTCCTCCACTTCCTCCACTTCCCCCACTTCCTCCACTTCCTCCATTTCCTCCACTTCATCAACTTCGTCAACTTGGTCCACTTCGTCCACTTCGCCCACTTCCTTTACTTTGTCCACTTCCTCCACGTCGTCCACTTCCTCCACTTCCTCCACTTCCTCCACTTCGTCCAGTTCGTCCAGTTTGTCCACTTCATCCACTTCGTCCACTTCGTCAACTTCGTCCACTTCCTCCACTTCCTCCACTTCGTCCACTTTGTCCATTTCATCGACTTCGTCCACTTCGTCGACTTCGTCCACTTCCTCCACTTCGTCCACTTCCACCACTTCGTTCACTTCGTCCACTTCGACCACTTCGTCAACTTCGTCAACTTCCTCCACATCCTCCACTTCCTCCACTTCCTCCACTTCCTCCACTTCCTCCACTTCGTCCTCTTCGTCCACTTCCTCTACTTCCTCCACTTCCTCCACTTCCTCCACTTCCTCCACTTCCTCCACTTCCTCCACTTCGTCAACTTCCTCCACTTCCTCCACTTCCTCCACTTCCCCCACTTCCTTCACTTCCTCCATTTCCTCCACTTCATCAACTTCGTCAACTTGGTCCACTTCGTCCACTTCGTCCACTTCGTCCTCTTCGTCCACTTCGTCCACTTCCTCCACTTCCTCCACTTCCTCCACTTCCTCCACTTCCTCCACTTGCTCCACTTCGTCCACTTCGTCCATTTCGTGCACTTCGTCCACTTCGTCCATTTCGTCCATTTCCTCCACTTCCTCCACTTCCTCCACTTTCTCTAGTTCGTCCACTTCGTCCAATTCGTGCACTTCCTTTACTTCGTCCACTTCGTCCACTTGGTCCTCTTCCTCAACTTCGTCCACTTCGTCCACTTCGTCCATTTCGTGCACTTCGTCCACTTCGTCCACTTCGTCCGCTTCGTCCACTTCCTCCACTTCCTCCACTTTCTCCAGTTCGTCCACTTCGTCCACTTCGTCCACTTCGCCCACTTCGCCCACTTCCTTTACTTCGTCCACTTGGTCCTCTTCGTCAACTTCGTCAACTTCGTCCACTTCGTCCACTTCCTCCACTTGCTCCACTTGGTCCATTTCGTGCACTTCGTCCACTTCATCCACTTCATCCACTTCATCCACTTCGTCCACTTCGTCCACTTCGTCCACTTCCTCGAGTTTCTCCAGTTCGTCCACTTCGTCCACTTCGTCCACTTTGTCCACTTCGTCCACTTCGTCAACTTCGTCAACTTCCTCCACTTCCTCCACTTCCTCCACTTCGTCAACATCGTCAACTTCATCCACTTTGTCCACTTCCTCCACTTCGTCAACTTCGTCCACTTCCTCCACTTCCTCCACTTTGTCAACTTCGTCCACTTCGTCGTCTTCGTCCACTTCGTCCACTTTGCGCACTTCCTCCACTTCCTCCACTTCCTCCACGTCGTCCACTTCGTCAACTTCCTCCACATCCTCCACTTCCTCCACTTCCTCTACTTCCTCCACTTCCTCCACTTCATCCTCTTCCTCCACTTCCTCTACTTCCTCCACTTCCTCCACTTCCTCCACTTCCTCCACTTCGTCAACTTCGTCCACTTCCTCCACTTCCTCCACTTGCTCCACTTCCTCCACTTGCTCCACTTCGTCCACTTCGTCCATTTCGTGCACTTCGTCCACTTCGTCCATTTCGTCCATTTCCTCCACTTCCTCCACTTCCTCCACTCTCTCCAGTTCGTCCACTTCGTCCACTTCGTGCACTTCCTTTACTTTGTCCATATCGTCCACTTCCTCCACTTCGTCCACTTCCTCCACTTCGTCCACTTCCTCCATTTCCTCCACTTTCTCCACTTCCTCCACTTCCTCCACTTCCTCCACTTAGTCCACTTCGTCCACTTCGTCAACTTCGTCAACTTCCTACACATCCTCCACTTCCTCCACTTCCTCCACTTCCTCCACTTCGTCCACTTCGTCCACTTCCTCTACTTCCTCCACTGCCTCCACTTCCTCCACTTCGTCAACTTCCTCCACTTCCTCCACTTCCTCCACTTGCTCCACTTCCTCCACTACCTCCACTTCCTCCACTTGCTCCACTTCGTCCACTTCGACCATTTCGTGCACTTCGTCCACTTCCTCAACTTCCTCCACTTCCTCCACTTTCTCCAGTTCGTCCACTTCGCCCACTTCCTTTACTTCGTCCACTTCGTCCACTTGGTCCTCTTCGTCAACTTCGTCCACTTCGTCCACTTCCTCCACTTCCTCCACTTCGTCCACTTCCTCAACTTGCTCCACTTCGTCCATTTCGTGCACTTCGTCCATTTCATCCACTTCGTCCACTTCGTCCACTTCGTCCACTTCGTCCACTTCGTCTACTTCCTCCACTTTGTCCACTTCCTCCACTTTCTCCAGTTCGTCCACTTCGTCCACTTCCTCCACTTCCTCCACGTCGTCCACTTCGTCAACTTCGTCAACTTCCTCCACTTCGTCCACTTCCTCCACTTCGTCAACATCGTCAACTTCGTCCACTTTGTCCACTTCCTCCACTTCGTCAACTTCGTCCACTTCCTCCACTTCCTCAACTTCTTCCACTTCCTCCACTTCCTTCACTTTGTCAACTTCGTCCACTTCGTCGTCTTCGTGCACTTCGTCGTCTTCGTCCACTTCGTCCACTTTGCGCACTTCCTTTACTTTGTCCACTTCCTCGACTTTCTGCACTTCGTCCACTTCGTCAACTTCGTCCACTTCGTCCACTTCCTCCACTTCCTCCACTTCCTCCACTTGCTCCACTTCGTCTACTTTGTCCATTTCGTCCACTTCCTCCACTTTGTCCACTTCCTCCACTTCGTCCACTTCGTCCACTTCCTCCACTTCCTCCACTTCCTCCACTTAGTCCACTTCGTCCACTTCGTCAACTTCGTCAACTTCCTACACATCCTCCACTTCCTCCACTTCCTCCACTTCCTCCACTTCCTCCTCTTCGTCCACTTCCTCTACTTCCTCCACTTGCTCCACTTCCTCCACTTCGTCAACTTCCTCCACTTCCTCCACTTCCTCCACTTCCTCCACTTCTTCCACTTCCTCCACTACCTCCACTTCCTCCACTTGCTCCACTTCGTCCACTTCGTCCATTTCGTGCACTTCGTCCACTTCTTCCATTTCCTCCACTTCCTCCACTTCCTCCACTTTCTCCAGTTCGTCCACTTCGTCCACTTCGCCCACTTCCTTTACTTCGTCCACTTCGTCCACTTGGTCCTCTTCGTCAACTTCCTCCACTTCCTCCACTTCCTCCACTTCCTCCACTTCCTCCACTTCGTCCATTTCGTGCACTTCGTCCACTTCATCCACTTCATCCACTTCGTCCACTTCCTCCACTTCCTCTACTTCGTCCACTTCCTCCAGTTTCTCCAGTTCGTCCACTTCGTCCACTTCATCCACTTCGTCAACTTCGTCAACTTCCTCCACTTCCTCCACTTCGTCAACATCGTCAACTTCGTCCACTTTGTCCACTTCCTCAACTTCGTCAACTTCGTCCACTTCCTCCACTTCCTCCACTTCTTCCACTTCCTCCACTTCCTCCAGTTTGTCAACTTCGTCCACTTCGTCGTCTTCGTCCACTTCGTCCACTTTGCGCACTTCCTTTACTTTGTCTACTTCCTCCACGTCGTCCACTTCCTCCACTTCCTCCACTTTCTCCACTTCTTTACTTCGTCCACTTCATCCACTTCGTCAACTTCGTCCACTTCGTCCACTTCGTCAACTTCGTCCACTTCGTCCACATCCTCCACTTCCTCCACTTCGTCCACTTCGTCCATTTCGTCCACTTCGTCCACTTCGTCCACTTCCTCCAGTTTCTCCAGTTCGTCCACTTTGTCTACTTCGTCCACTTCGTCCACTTCGTCCACTTCGTCCACTTCGTCAACTTCGTCAACTTCCTCCACTTCCTCCACTTCCTCCACTTCGTCAACATCGTCAACTTTGTCAACTTTGTCCACTTCCTCCACTTCCTCCACTTCGTCAACTTCCTCCACTTCCTCCACTTCTTCCACTTCCTCCACTTTGTCAACTTCGTCCACTTCGTCGTCTTCGTCCACCTCGTCCACTTTGCGCACTTCCTTTACTTTGTCTACTTCCTCCACGTCGTCCACTTCCTCCACTTCCTCCACTTTCTCCACTTCGTCACTTCGTCCACTTCATCCACTTCGTCAACTTCGTCCACTTCGTCCACTTCGTCAACTTCGTCCACTTCCTCCACTTCCTCCACTTCGTCACTTCGTCCACTTCGTCCACTTCGTCATGTTTCTCTAGTTCGTCCACTTCGTCCACTTCGTCCACTTCGTCAACTTCGTCAACTTCGTCCACTTCGTTCACATCGTCAACTTCCTCCACTTCCTCCACTTCCTCCATTTCCTCCACTTCCTCCACTTCCTCCACTTCGTCAACTTTGTCCACTTCTTCCACTTCGTTAACATCGTCAACTTCCTCCACTTCCTCCACTTCCTCCACTTCCTCCACTTGCTCCACTTCCTCCACTTCCTCTACTTCCTCCACTTCCTCCACTTCCTCCACTTCGTCAACTTCGTCAACTTCATCCACTTCGTCCACTTCGCGCACTTCCTTTACTTTGTCCACTTCCTCCACTTCCCCCACTTTCTCCACTTCGTCCACTTCGTCCACTTCGTCCACTTCCTCCACTTCCTCCACTTCCTCCACTTCCCCCACTTCCTTCACTTCCTCCATTTCCTCCACTTCATCAACTTCGTCAACTTGGTCCACTTCGTCCACTTCGTCCTCTTCGTCCACTTCGTCCACTTCGCACACTTCCTTTACTTTGTCCACTTCCTCCACGTCGTCCACTTCCTCCACTTCGTCCAATTCGTCCAGTTCGTCCACTTTGTCCACTTCGTCTACTTCGTCAACTTCGTTCACTTCGTCCACTTCCTCCTCTTCCTCCACTTCCCCCACTTCGTCTATTTCGTCCACTTCGTCCACTTCCTCCACTTAGTCCACTTCCTTCACTTCGTCCACTTCGTCCACTTCGTCCACTTCGTCAACTTCCTCCACATCCTCCACTTCCTCCACTTCCTCCACTTCCTCCACTTTCTCCACTTCCTCCACTTCGTGCACTTCGTCCATTTCGTGCACTTCGTCCACTTAGTCCATTTCCTCCACTTCGCACACTTCCTTTTTTTGTCCGTTTCCTCCACGTCGTCCACTTCGTTCACTTCCTCAACTTCTTCCACTTTCTCCACTTCGTCCAGTTCGTCCACTTCGCCCACTTCGTCCATTTCGACAACTTCGTCAACTTCCTCCACTTCCTCCACTTGCTCCACTTCGTCAACTTCGTCCACTTCGTCCACTTCGTCAACTTCCTCCACTTCCTCCACTTCCTCCACTTCCTCAACTTCGTCAACTTCCTCCACTTCGTCCTCTTCGTCCTCTTCGTCCACTTCGTCCACTTCGTCCACTTCGTCCACTTTGTCCACTTCACGCACTTCCTTTACTTTGTCCACTTCCTCCACTTCCTCCACTTCCTCCACTTCCTCCACTTCCTCCACTTTGTCCATTTCGTCCACTTCCTCCACTTCCTCCACTTCCTCCACTTCGTCTACTTCGTCAACTTCGTCAACTTCCTCCATTTCCTCCACTACCTCCACTTCCTCCACTTCGTCCACTTCCTCCACTTCCTCCGCTTCCTCCACTTCGTCAACTTCGTCCACTTGTCCACTTCGTCCACTTCGCGCACTTCGTCCACTTCCTCTACTTCGTCCACTTCGTCAACTTCGTTCACTTCGTCCACTTCCTCCTCTTCCTCCATGATGGACAAATTTATGAGCACCAAAATATGATGTCACAAACTTGTTTTTCAATCGGCAAGTATGACCGAATCGTTCAAGTATTAAACTTGGTAAGACCAAGTATCGTTCTTCCCAAAGGACTCACGACCTAGTTTAGTTATGTGATTTCTTGATTAGCTAAGACTTAAAGACGAAATATTTGGAGTTTAATATGCAAGACAGAAAATAAACATGTATGCATGAAGTTTTGATCAATGGGTAAAACAAAAGACACACACTTTCAATGGAATATATTAATGAATATGTTGTTGGGGGTCAATTTCATCTTATCCACTCTCATATATTTTAGGAATTCAACATTCAAATCATGATTGTTAATGTCACTCTCTAAAGTACCTTTCTAGAAGGCTTCTCCCCAATCACGAGTTCATACAATTCCTAGCATTCCTAATGATCAGTTCATAAGTGCAGGAGCTTAACGACAACCAATATCATATTGGGAGAAATTCCCCGGATCTAGACTTCCCTGTACGTTCCCGTATCGACAAAACCAATAATCATGCATCGAATGAGTTAAACAATGCAAGCATTAAGCAAAGAGGAAAAACCCTAACTAATGATGAAAGAAAGCATAAATCTTAGATTAAGATGCAAGCATAAATTCCATATATGAGAGCTTCAAGAGATTAAATTGATTCCCCAACAAACATACAAGGTTTAGTTCACCATATTCATGGTGAACCTAGATGAATTACAATGAGAGTATGAAAGAATAAACCCAATAAAGGTGAAGAGGTAGCCTGAGCATCCAAGATCCTCCTTCAAAGGGGTGGAAGAGAGAGTGTTTGCTTCGTCTTTGCCAAAGATCCAAACCCTAGGACGTCCTAAAGCTTATATACTGATACAAGAAGGCCTAGCACCATTGGGCCTATCACAAGAGGGATGATTAAGAAGCTACAAGATGAGTACTCTCCCAAAGGCCAAACCCTCTTTGCTATCTTTGGATGGAAGATTGGAGATCTAGAAGCTGCTTTTAAGATGCCAAAACATGGAGAAGGGTAAAAGTGGACTTTGGCACATGGGGGGGTGTGCATAGTAGCCTAAGGGGTAGTATTAGCTTATTTTAATTTCCCTTATGCGCCTATGTAATAAGCCACGTGAATAAAATGGCTTCTAGAAATCCATCACACTTTGCACATGTGGGTGAGGTGGCATTTGATCCGTATTTTATGGATCTACTTACCTCACATGCATAAGCATTGCATGGACTTGAGATTTAGCTATATAATCTCCTGGGCTAAGCATGTATTTCACTTTTGGAAATATATAGAAGATGAATTCTGCACTTTGCAATTTTCTCTCATCCGAAAGTCATCTCTACTTGCTTGCTTTTTCCATTGCTATCTTCTTCCATTGTGGAAGCCGCCTGAGATAGTCTATCATTCCCTCAAGCAAACTTCCATTTCACCTCACCATAATCACTTCAATCTGCTGCATACATTCCACTCAGTCCAGCCAAAACAGAGAGTCTTCTCGGCTACAACTGATCCAGCACTGCACCAAGCTTTTCTTGATTGTTCCATTGATTCTTCAGTTGCAGCAGAGCTGGTTGCTTCCTCCAGTCTCACGGATCTGCTCCTATGCATCCTCCTTGATGCATCAAGTGGTATCATGAGCCTAGGTTCAAGTTAGAACCGTGAGATAAGTCCAGATTTCTTCCATTTCTTTGCTGTCAAAAATTTCCTGGTTGTTCTTGATGTGTTTCTGAAAATTCTGCACTGTTTTTCATCAATTATTACTGTGTTTAGGATCTATTCTTAATTTCATTGGCTACTAGCTGTCTTTGCTTGAGTTTTCCTTCATTTTATTCGGCTGTCTTTGCTTGTTTGAGTCTATTTTACCATTTAAACATCATTTCTGGTGTTGTCTTAGTCATGTTTGGTTAATTTGTTGTTCTGTCATCAAATCTGGTTTTTAACCCAGTTTTACGGTTCTGAAAGTGTTGGATGTGGCTACACCAATTAAGAGCAATGAACAATCAAGAGATGAGCTCAGGTGTTTAAATTTTTGCCAACCAAACTCAGATCTACATGGTTTCTGTTCTGTTTTCCAGAAAGTGTACTGCTGTAACAAAAATTCTGTTGTTCATATAGCCTTGTGCACTGTTCTATTGAACAGCAGTTGAATGATCCATTGTCTGAACCATTTGGAAGATGAAATGAGTTGATTCCAAATAGTTTGTCATGTTCCAAGCATTTGGCCGAGATGCATGTGTCTCCTTGAGAAAATTCTGCTTAATTGTGTGTGGTTAGTATTAGATCATTGCTAACCATCATCAACACTGAATTTCTGCATTTGTGCAACTTTCAAATACCATTTCTAACTCCTCTTTGCTGTTTTCAAATCAGAATTGCTTTTGAATCAAAATTTGACCATGCTAGTTGTTAAATTTAGCTCAAATATGGTACTGCAGTAGTGATTTTCTGTTTTATATAGTTTTGATGTATCCAATTAGTTCCAACAAGTTATAAATCATCATCAAAACATGTTTGAATCATTGGAAAATAACTAGGTGCAGTACTGTTCATTTGGTCTATTTTTCTGCATTGAAAAAAATTGACTCTGCTGCAAAACTGTGCTGGTTTTTCTGTCAAATTCTGCACTGCATTACTTTGCTTGATTCATCATTTTTAGATGCAGTAAAAGCCATGGTCCATTTAAAATATTAAGATAACAATTCAAAAGAGATATTACAAATGTTAAAAGGCACTTAGGACCATTGCATCATCAGTTTCGAAAGTTTGAAGTGTATAAAAATCTGGTGCAGAAATCTGGTGCAAAAATCTGGTGCAACTCATTCAGGCATTTCATCAAACAGTTTTGGCAATTTTCAATGCATAGCCAATTCGTGTGTGATTCTGATCTAAAGTCTTTTATTGTGTTTTAAATCTGATCTAGAACCATTCTTAGGATCTATTTGAGGTGCCACCGTGTTTGAAACTCCTTTCATTGCTTGATTTTCGATTGTTCTACATTCTGCACACCAATTGTTTGAAAAATTTCCTAGTGTTGCTGTCTTTTGGTTGTGAAAATTACAGCATTTTAGGTGATATTTTCAGTGATTAATTGGTTTGTTGGGTAGGTGGTTTATACCTCAGAAGGTGTATCACGATTGGAAGCATCAAAGAAGGTTCAATGAAGTGGAGCAAAGACAAGAATGGTACTTTGGATGGGAAAACCGTGACAATTCTGCAGCACACTTTAGAAGTGCAGAGTTGTGTTCTTGAGTGATCACTTGCAGCTGAGAGGATTGTTGTGAATTAAGCATAGTTCATTCTTTGTTTTGAGAAGCCAAAGCTGCACACATCTTTCCCTTAGCCAATTCGCATTTTTTTCTTACAATTTACCAAATTTCTTTTGTAATTTCCTTTGGTTTCTTTGGTTGTAAGTTCCAAATCTAAGCAAGTGAGGTGCTAGAGTTCACAAGTGCTCTTCCCTCATTTGTAACTAGACTCAAAGAAGTCTCACAACCTAAAATTGAGTAGTCGGTGAGTGTGTCTTAGATCCAAAGTCTAAGCCTCACCTAGGAAACCTCACTTTAATTGCTTTTCCAATTCTCGACTAGATAACATATATCTTGTGCGAATAGGAAGCTCTCTTAGGGGTCCGAATTTAGAGTTAGGTTGTGTCTTTTTCTTTGCTTTGTGTTTTTCTTTGTTGTCTTTAAGAGTTAATTGGATTTAAGAGTGATTTTGATCTAAGGACTCTAGTAAGTAACTAGAAGCATATTTGGCAAGGATAAGGCTTGGTACTTAAGCATTCCTAGTGAATCACCTCCCTTACCTGGAATATTGCTTTCAAGTGAAATCTCTAGTCTTTACTTCAAGAATAACATTTAAGTCCATCATAATGTCTAGAAGGCATTCTCCTAGGATTAGTGATAATGAAAAAGAACATTTTTCTCTTCAAACTTTAGTTAATGAATTCAAGGAAATAAGAAGAGAAATGAATGAAGAGAAAGTCAATAGAGAGCTTCAAAATGCTGTTATTCAAGATGAGTTGAGAATGATAAGGAAAAGTAAGTCTAGGGGAAGTCAGAGTGACAACTCTCAAGAGGGAGGGATGTCTATGAGTCTGGGTGATTATTACCCTCATCAGCCTTCTACTTCTAGGAGGCATAGGAGAAATTCTCATGCACCCCCACCCCCTAAAGAAGTCAATGTTGTGTTGCCTCACTTCCATGGGAAGGACAATGTAGAGGCTTATCTTGATTGGGAGATGAAGGTGGAACAATTATTTGAATGCCACCAAGTGAGTGAAGAGAGGAAGGTCTCTCTAGCTATCCTAAGCTTTCAAGGGTATGCAATGTACTGGTGGACTGCCTTGGTCAAAGAGAGGCTTAGACATCAAGCCCCTCCCATCCACTATTGGAATGATCTCAAGTCTGCCCTTAGGAGGAGACACATTCCCTCCTACTATAATAGAGAACTCATGGATAAACTCCAAAGGTTACAACAAAAGTCCATGACAGTTGAGGAGTATAGACAAAAGATGGAGTTGTATATGATGAGGGCAGGCATAGTGGAGGGTCCAGAAATTACTTTAGCTAGATTTTTAAGTGGGCTCAATTTTGACATAAGAGATAGGGTTGAACTTCTACCTTATAGAGATTTGAATGATCTTGTTCAAATGTGTATAAAGGTAGAACAACAAAACTTGAGAAAATCTTCTTCTAAAAGAATTCAAGTTCAACCTACTTTTGAAAAGAAAATTTTTAAAGAAAAAGAGCCATTTAAACCTCTAGCCAAAATAGAAGAGAGACCCAAGAAAGAAACACCCTCACACACCAGAACAAGTGAAATCAAATGCTTCAAATGTCTAGGAAGGGGTCATGTAGCTACTCAATGTCCTACAAAAAGAAACATTATTTTGAAAGGCAAGGACATTTATAGTAGTGAAAGTGACACCCCAACTAGTACAAGTGAGAGTGAGGAAGAAGAGAGGGAAGAGGAAATATATGCTGATGATGGGCAACTTCTCATGGTGAGAAGGATACTTAGCAACCAACCAAGTCTTGAACACATATCACAAAGAGAGAACATCTTTCACACAAGATGTAAAATTCAAGAAAATCATTGTTCTCTCATTGTTGATAGTGGATCTTGTTGCAATTGTTGTAGCACAAGGTTGGTTGAGAAGTTGAAGCTTGATATTATACCCCATCCAAAACCTTATAAACTTCATTGGCTAAATGAAGATGGGGATATAATAGTCAAGAATCAAGTGAAGTTGGCATTTTCCATTGGGAACTTCCAAGATGAAGTTTTATGTGATATAGTTCCCATGGAAGCGTGTCATGTGTTATTGGGGAGACCATGGCAATTTGATCATCAAACTATCCATCATGGTCTAACCAATACCATCACTATCCATCAAAAGGACAAGAAGTTTGTGCTTCATCCTTTGACTCCTACCCAAGTGGCTAAGGATCAAGCACAAATGAAGTCTTTAAGAAAGCAAGAACATGATCAAAAGAAAAAGTCAAAAAGAAAGGAAGGTATAGCAACAAATGTGCCACCTAAGGTCACTCAACATGAAGTCCTTTTAAACAAAAAGACTTTAATCAATACACTTCAAGTTGAGCAACCTTCATATCTTCTTCTTTGTCAAGGGACACTTACATGCACATCTAGTGATTCAAAGACTTCAACTCCTTCTCCTTCCATTCAAAAACTTTTGAAAGAATTTGATGATCTATTCCCACAAGAAATTCCAAAAGGGCTTCCACCCATAAGAGGAATTGAACATCAAATTGATTTCATTCCAGGGGCAGTTCTTCCTAATAGGCAGCCTATAGGACAAACCCCCAAGAAACTAAGGAGATTGAGACACAAGTCCAAGAGTTGCTAGATAAAGGCTTAGTTCAAAAGAGTCTAAGTCCATGTGCTGTACCAGTGTTGCTTGTCCCAAAAAAGGATGGGAAGTGGCGCATGTGTTGTGATTGTAGAGCTATCAACAACATCACAATCAAGTATAGACATCCCATTCCTAGGCTTTGGATGAATTGCATGGAGCACAAATATTTTCAAAGGTAGATTTAAAAAGTGGCTATCACCAAATAAGAATTAAAGAAGGTGATGAATGGAAAACTGCCTTTAAGACCAAGTTTGGATTATATGAATGGCTAGTTATGCCTTTTGGTCTTACAAATGCTCCAAGCACATTCATGAGACTTATGAATCATGTCCTTAGGGATTGCATTGGAAAGTTTGTAGTTGTTTACTTTGATGACATCTTAGTATATAGTCAAAATTTGCAAACTCATGAAAATCATTTGAGAGTTGTTTAACAATTCTTAGAACACACAAATTGTTTGCAAACTTTGACAAGTGTACCTTTTGTGTTGATAGTGTCATATTTCTTGGATTTGTGGTCACCAAAAATGGGGTTCATGTGGACCCAGAAAAAATAAAGGCTATCCAAGATTGGCCTCCTCCAAAGAATGTAGGAGAAGTAAGGAGCTTCCATGGGTTGGCAAGTTTTTACAGAAGATTTGTTCCTAACTTCTCTAGTCTTGCTTCACCCCTCAATGAGTTGGTGAAAAAAGATGTTACATTCCATTGGGTGGATAAACAATAAAAAGCTTTTGAGCTACTCAAAGAGAAGCTCACACAAGCACCCATTCTAGCTTTGCCAAATTTTTCCAAAACTTTTGAGCTAGAATGTGATGCTTCAGGATTTGGCATAGGTGCAGTATTATTACAAGAAGGACACCCAATTGCATACTTTAGTGAAAAACTTCATGGTGCTTCTTGTAATTACCCCACCTATGACAAAGAACTATATGCACTTGTGAGGGCTCTTCAAACTTGGGAACATTACCTTGTTGCCAAGGAGTTTATCATTCATAGTGATCATGAATCACTTAAGTATTTGAAGAGCCAACACAAGTTACAAAAGAGGCATGCTAAGTGGTTGGAATTCATTGAACAATTCACTTATGTTATTAAATACAAGAAAGGAAAATCCAATGTGGTGGCTGATGCTTTGTCAAGAAAAATTAATCCATTAGCCACATTGGGAGCTCAAATTCTTGGATTTAATAACATTCTTGAACTATATTCACAAGATCTTGATTTTGCTCATATCTATGAGGAATGTCTCAATAAACCTCAAGGAGGATTCTATGTGAAAGAAGGGTATCTTTTTAAAGAAGGAAAAATTTGTATTCCTCAAGGTTCACATAGAAAACTCCTTGTTAAAGAGACACATGAGGGAGGATTAATGGGGCATTTTGGGGTAGAAAAGACCCTTGGCATGTTGAAAGAAAAATTCTTTTGGCCTCACATGAGAAGGGATGTTCAAAGGCATTGCTTTAAGTGTATAACTTGTTTAGAAGCTAAATCTAAATCAATGCCTCATGGACTTTATACTCCTTTGAATGTTGCTTCCATCCCTTGGGAAGAAATAAGTATGGATTTTGTGTTAGGTCTTCCCAAAACTTCTAGGGGTTTTGATTCTATCTTTGTGGTGGTAGATAGATTTAGCAAAATGGCTCATTTTATACCTTGCCACAAAGTAGATGATGCAAGCAACATTGCAAAGTTATTCTTTAGAGATGTGGTTAAACTTCATGGTCTACCTAAGGTAATAGTTTCGGATAGAGATACAAAATTTCTTAGTCACTTTTGGAGGACCTTATGGTCTAGATTAGGGACTAAGTTATCTTTTTCTACTACTTGCCATCCTCAAACAGATGGTCAAACTGAGGTAGTAAATAGATCTCTTTCCACTTTACTAAGGGTAGTTCTAAAAGGCAATCACAAATCTTGGGATGAGTCTCTTCCTCATGTCGAGTTTGCCTACAATAGAGTAGTTCATGGAACTACTAAATTGTCTCCTTTTGAAGTTGTTTATGGTTTTAATCCTTTGACACCCATGGATTTAATACCCCTTCCAAATTCTATTGATTTTGTTCATCAAGAGGGGGTATCTAAATCTAAGTTTATCAAAGAATTACATCACAAGCACTAGTAAAAAATCGGGTTTTTACAGCGCACATTATGCCACGGTTCAACGAAAACCGCAGCATAATGGTGCGCGGTGGCAGTTTTGTAAATAAAACGAACATATATGTCGCGGTTCCCAGTAGAACCGCGGCATATACCCCAGTCAACCATTGCCTTTGACGCCACGTATGAATAAAAAATTAAATAACAGAGTATATGCCGCGGTTCTCTGCACAACCGCGGCATATACCCTGCCAATTTATTGCAGGTGCTGACTGGGTCAGAGAATTTGAAAAGTTACAGGGGGTATATGCCGCGGTTCCCCAGAGAACCACGGCATATACCCCTGTAACGTCTCAACTTCTCTGCCAGTCAGAGAATTTCAGAATTTACAGGGGGTATATGCCGCGGTTCCCCAGAGAACCGCGGCATATACCCCCTGTAACTTTTCAGATTCTGTGAAAGGCAGTTGGGGAGACAGTTGTGTTGAACACGTTTCAGGGGTATATGCCGCGGTTCTCTGGGGAACCGCGGCATATTCTCCTATATGAAATTAATTTAATGTTTATTTGAAATATTTCGAGGTATATGCCGCGGTTGCCCGCTGAACCGCGGCATATAGTTTGAAAATAATTTCAAAAATGCCATTTCGGATAATTTTTTTAATCAGTATATGCCGCGGTTGGGAGTGAAACCGCGGCATATACCCCTATTATACCGCGGTTAAGTAGTGAACCGCGGTAGATTCCCCCGTCCAGAGTTAAAAAACAAAACTTGGAACAGTGCATCGTCTTCCTCGCGCGTTCTCTGTTTTCGCGTTTTCTCTTCTCCTCCGACAGCCATCATCACAGGTACATGTTTTTGCACCGTTTAAACTTGAAATTATTCGGTCCTTTCTCATTTGTGACGCGTTTGAAACAGTTTTAGCCGATCAAAATCGTTTGAAAACGAGTCATTCCATCTCTGCTGCGATTTGGTTTTTTTTGCACCAAGCGTTTTCGCCGTTCCTCTTCCAGGTATTTATGCCCTTTTGCATCTTTAACGTGATTTCTTCATTAGTTTTTGCATAATGCTATAGTTTTGGTAATGTATGAAGTTTCTATAGTTTTGGTAATGTATGGTATAATTTTTGCTTTAATTTTGATAATGCATGAAATTGTTATAGTTTTGGTAATGTATGGTATGATTTTTGCTATAGTTTTGGTAATGTGTGTTGTAGTTCTTGTATGTAATTGGAAGTTTGATTTTTAGTAGCTTATCTTTTTATGTAATATTTAGGAATATGGATCGAAATTGGATTAATTTACCACGTATTAGTGCTGAGTACGAGAGAGGTGTAGAGGAATTTATACAATTTGCGCAACGTAATGAGGGGAGAACTGATGATGAAGTGAAGTTTAGATGTCCTTGTGTGAACTGTTTGAATGGGAGAAAGTTGAACGCAACTCAAATTAGAGAACATCTTATATGTGATGGTTTTCTAAGATGCTATACAACATGGATCTGGCACGGCGAAGAAATGGATTTTCCCACTGACTCTCAAAGTGTAAATGTTACTGATTCCACCATGGAAGAAGATCGACCGGATGAAGACAAATTGGAGGACATGATCCGCGATGTTGGAGCAGAAAATTTTGCCAAAGCTCATGTGTATGAGACGATGTCGACTGATGCAGAAACACCTTTGTATGTCGGTTCAACTAAGTTCACACGTTTGTCAGCGGTGTTAAGGCTCATGAATTTGAAGGCGAGCAATGGATGGACTGATAAGAGTTTTACAGAACTGTTGACGTTGTTGAATGAAATGTTGCCAGATGGAAATACACTGCCCACTCGTAATTATGATGCGAAGAAAATTCTTTGTCCAATGGGTATGGAGTATAAAAGGATACATGCTTGTCCCAATGACTGCATTTTGTATAGGAAAGAGTTTGAATTTTTGACAAAGTGTCCAAAATGTGGCTTATCACGATACAAGTCAAAAAACAATAGTGAAGATAATGGTCAGATAGAAAAAAATGGATCTGCTTTGAAAGTAGTTTGGTACCTTCCAATAGTGCCCAGACTTAAGCGTTTGTTTGCGAATCCCAAAGATGCTAAAAATCTTAGATGGCATGCAGATGAGAGAAAAATTGACGGGCTGCTTCGTCATCCAGCTGATTCAAAGCAATGGAAAAGTATTGATCGACAATTCCCCGAATTTGGTAAAGAGTGTAGAAATCTTAGGCTTGGTTTAGCCACTGATGGAATGAACCCATTTGGTAATCTGAGTACCAATCACAGTTGTTGGCCAGTTATATTGATAATTTACAACTTATCTCCTGCATTGTGCATGAAGAGGAAGTACATGATGTTGTCTATGATGATATCTGGTCCAAAGCAGCCTGGAAATGACATAGATGTTTATCTAAGCCCACTAGTTGAAGACTTGAAGGTTTTGTGGGTTGACGGGGTTGAAATATTTGATGCATTCGCTTCAGAGACTTTTATGATGCGTGCAATGTTATTTTGCACCATTAATGACTTTCCTGCTTATGGTAATTTGTCAGGATACAGTGTCAAGGGTCATAAAGCGTGTCCTATATGTGAAGAAAACACTGCAGCTCATCAATTGAAACATGGAAGAAAGACGGTGTATCTGCGTCATCGGAGATTTCTAAAACGTAATCATCCATATCGAAGGTTAAAAAAAGCATTCAATGGAGATCAAGAGAGGGACGAAGCACCAAATCCACTTACTGGCCTTGAAGTTCTTCAAAAAGTGAATAAAATACATCATGTATCTGGGAAAACATCGAAGAAGTCATCTGTAACGACCCCTTGGAAGAAGAAATCAATATTCTTTGATCTTCCATATTGGTCAAAGTTAGATGTTCGACATTGCATAGATGTGATGCATGTGGAAAAGAATGTGTGTGATAGCTTGATTGGTACATTACTCAACATTCAGGGAAAGACAAAAGATGGAGTGAATGCTCGTTTGGATTTGGTTGACATGAATATCCGAGAAGAGTTGGCACCCAAGGAGATTGGTAAACGTACTTATTTGCCCCCTGCATGTTACACAATGTCTAGACAAGAGAAGATAAGTTTTTGTGTATGTTTAAAGAGTATCAAAGTACCACAAGGATACTCTTCAAATATGAAGAGTTTAGTGTCAATGCAGGACTTAAAGCTTGTTGGCATGAAGTCTCACGATTGTCACGTCTTAATGCAACAGTTGTTACCGGTGGCTATTCGTGGAATTTTGCCCAAAAATGTTAGGCACACCATAAACAGGTTGTGTTCATTTTTCTCGTCAATATGTAGTAAAGCCATCGATCCTACAAAGTTAGATGAACTTCAAGGCGAGATTGTTATCATCTTGTGTCAACTAGAGATGTTTTTCCCTCCATCTTTTTTTGACATCATGGTACATTTACTTGTTCATTTGGTTAGAGAAATCAAGTTGTGCGGACCGGTATACTTAAGATGGATGTATCCTATTGAGCGTTATATGAAGATTTTGAAAGGGTACGTTAAAAATCCATATCGTCCTGAAGGTTCGATGATTGAAAGGTATATTGCTGAAGAAAGTATCGAGTTTTGTTCAGATTACATGACATCAACGAATCCAATAGGAGTTCCTCGCACAGCATGGTTGAATAAATTTTCTACAAGTAAAAGCATCCGAGGTGTCAATGTGGTGACAAAAGATCGCGAAGAATTGTTGCAAGCGCATCTTTATATATTGAACAACACAGATGAGGTGATCCCTTTTTTGGAGGCACACAAAGCCATTGTTAAGAATAAAAATCCAAGACAATCAGAGAAATGGCAATTGATGGAGCATAACAAAACATTTATGTCTTGGTTCAAATCTGAAATTGACAAAGAGCCACATTCTTCTGAAACTTTATTGTGGCTTGCAAATGGTTTGAAGTTTGATGTCGTGTGTTGTACAGGTTATGAAGTCAATAATTGCACATTCTATACGAAGACTTTGGATGATAAAAGCACAGTACAAAATAGTGGAGTCAGTTTAGAAGCTGAGTCACTTCAATTTTCCACATCAAAAGATCAATCTCCTGTACTTGGATCAATGAGATATTATGGTATAATAGAAGAGATATGGGAGGTTGATTACACCAAGTTTTCTGTTCCATTGTTCAAGTGTAAGTGGTTTGACAATAAGAGTGGTGTGAAAGTAGATGACTCGGGTATGACACTGGTTGATTTTCGCAAGGTGGGTTATCGAGACGAACCGTTTATCATGGTACATCAAGCATCTCAAGTTTTTTATGTCAAAGATCCTGCGTCTGACCATTGGTATGTTGCTCTTCAAGGCAAAAAACAAATTGAAGTTAACGAAGACAATCTGATTAATATTGATATTGCTGACAACCATTCATTTCAAACTACAACAAATTTGGATGACCAATCTGTAGTTGACGATGATGTACATGCAATTCGGTCAGATCATGATGAGGGAATATACATATGATGAATCCATATCTTTATGTATGAATTTTCAATTCTGTACTATTACATGTTTTGTTAATTTATATGATATTACATAAGTCTTGAAAGAAAATTTAATGTTGTTATTTATTTTGACAGATATATGGCTGATCATCCACATTCTTCAGGGGATGAGGCTCCCCCAACCAGATCCACTAGAGGACCCACTAGGATGAAACAATTATTAATCAGGAAAAATAGTGGTGAAAGAACTCCGGTGAATGTGAATGTCACCACGGGTGTGGCAACTGGCCCCCATGCAGATGACTTCCGATCATACCTTGGAGTAGTGGCACGTGATAGGATTAGCATTCTCATTCCATCTTTTGATCATGTGTCCGAGGGTGATCGGAACATTATTTGGCAAGATATATTGGTAAGTTAGTTAATAGCATTTGAATTAAAATTTGTTTATATTGATAATTTTGTACTAATACAACTTTATTATGTTTTTTTCAGATGACATTTGACATTCCAAATGTCCCAACACTTAGAAATAAGTGTTTGTCAACTGTTGCAGAAAATTTCAGAAACTTTAAAAGCAAGTTGACATCAAGGTACATCTTTGGACACCTTAAACATAAAAGTCCATGCAGTTCATATAAGTCCATTGATGAGGAGACTTGGCGGCTTTTTAAAGAGAGTCGGATGTCAGAGGAATGGCAGGTTAGTGTAGTTCATATTATTCAATTCCTCATTAACAAATATATATCATATGAACTGATTAATTAATGTGTATGTGACAGGCAATTAGAAGCAAAGCACAAGGAACAAGTGCTAAGAACAAAAACCCCCACCTATTATCTCGTGGTGGGTATAGGAAGCTTGAGGAGAAAATCCTCAAGCAAAAGGCAGATGCTATACCACCATCTCAGAGTGGTAGCCCTCCTCAGCCTCCTTCTCCACCGTCTAGACATGAGAAATGGAAGTTGGCCCGTATGCGACCATCGGGCACCTACTCTTCCGACACTGCACGAGAGATTTCTGAAAGAATTGTAAGTTATCACTGTTCCTAAAATAATAAATATTGTCATTATACATACTACATTAAACTATTTAAAGAATAATGGTGTTTTGTAATGTTACAGGACGCCTTGGTTGAGCAGAGCTCCCAAGGCCAATTCACTCCAGAGGGTCGCCAGGATATTCTTGCTGCTGCAATTGGACGACCTGAGCACCCTGGACGTGTACGTGCTGCAGGTCCTGGAGTAGGAATTACGGATTATTTTGGGAGCTCTTCTCGTCAGCCTTCATATTCGTACAGCGATACACAAAGGATGACAGAAGAGATCACAAAAAAGGTCCGACAAGACCTTATGCAGGAGATCAGGGCCGAGGTGAGGGCTGAATTCCAGATGCTCTACCAGGAGCAGTTTCAGAGCATGCGCCCGATGCAGTCTCCTATAGAGGAACATGTGGTCCCTCCCCCTCCCACAGGTAAACTTAGTAAACATTTATGTGCAATTATTTCTATCTCTTGTATAATCTAACATTTACTCTGACAGGGAGAAGCGGCAAAGGAAGTTGTTCCGCATCAGCCATCCCAGAGGATGACATGGACGATGGTAGTCCATGTCTGCTATACATTTTAGAAGAAGATGAGATGGTGCTGGTAGCTCGTGGAACAGAGTTTAGGTCAGCGACTGTATGTCATGGTATGCAACTATTAGAGGATGAGGTGAAGGTCTCAGTGGATGAAATGATCATGCCAGATGCCTCGGTTCCACTGTCCACGGAAGAGATTTTCACTGTGGAATAAGCATATAAGTCGTTTATCACTTGGCCTAAATTTTTGGTTAAACCAGTTTCTGACCCCTCGGTATGAAATTCTTCTTTACACTTCTCAATTTTAAAGGTTTTTGATGTCAAAACTTATCTTATCTTTTCATGTAACAATAGACGCAGGAACAACAGAAGATTCCTCTATCTGAGGATGACCCTCTTTCTTCATTGCATCTACTTGCTGACATCCTTGATGATAAGCCTTTGGAGGTTCAGTATGATGCTAATGTATTTGGGCATGGCTCTGAGGTCCCAATATACCTTAATAGCCAAGATGTCCGTGAGCTTGCGTCGGGAACACAAGAGTTGAATATTTCAATTATTCAACTATGGACGATGTAAGTCTATGACCAATTATTTATATATAAAATTGATTTATATATCAAGTATCCTTATATCAAAGTTAATTTTTGATTTCAGGTATATGTCTGGGGTCACTAATAAGTTGGGGCGTTCTGATGATTATGGATTCATTGATCCCCAAGACATTCATGAATCAAATGATTTTGATCATATCAACATGAGTCTGATAAGCAGTTTTCGAAGGGGCAAGAAAATATACTTTTTGCCTTATATATCCGGGTAAGTGAACTTTGTTAACATAATAATGTTCCATATGTGATTTTAATATTTAATAGTTACGTTGAATTTCAGGCGCCATTGGCAACTTCTTGTTATGTCTGTGCAAGACAACTATGCTTTGTGGTTCTGCTCATTGCACAGGCCTCCTCCCACACAACTCAGACAAGCAATTGATTGGTAAGAACCTCAATGTTTGGACTTTCTTTGTTATATAACTGAATGCTAAAACATTTTTTTATATACAGTTCTATTCCAGCAAGTATGATGATGGACGGGAGATCAATTGTTAAGAGTAGAAAGATTGCTTGGATTTCTCTCAAGGTTTGACATATGCTAAAGTCATACTTTGTTATAATTGTTTTATAACAAATGTTATTCACTAACTATTATCAACTGTGATGATATATTGTAGTGTAACAGACAAAATGGGTCATATGAGTGTGGATACTATGTAATGTATTGGATGACCCATATTGTTCGTTCTCACATCACAAGAAGCTGGGAAACGGTAATATTTAACTTTAACAAATTTTGATTTTTTAACAAATGTTGAATTCATATACACTAATTAAAATGAATTGTCTTTTGCAGAGATTCAAGACTACTACACCAGTTCCTGAGAAGTCACTACTATTCATTAGGAACGCTGCTGCGAAGTATATAGTTAGATTATACAATAGCTCTTAGATTTAGATTTAAACAATGCATTTGATTAGATAGAATTTTCTTAGACTCTCTACTTTATTTGATGTTGAAATACATTTGAACATGTGTTTGTTATGTTGAAATTCAATTTCTGTAAATGTTTTTATATGCAGGTCTGTTTTTGTGGTAGTGGATATCACAAAAACAGACCTGCAATTTTAAAAAACTGCAGGGGAATATGCCGCGGTTCTAACCACAACCGCGGCATATAAGGGGAATATGCCGCGGTTCTAACCACAACCGCGGCATATAGTGCTTCGTTTTTTTTTTAAAAACGAGACATATGGCCGCGGTTTTGACACTAACCGCGGCATACTCGTCGACCTATATGCCGCGGTTGAACCGCAGCATATAGTGTATTTTTTAATTTTTTTTTTAAATTTTTTTTTTTAAAAAAAATGAATTTAGGCAGCGGTTCCCTAGACAACCGCGGCATATTCCGCAGCCTATATACCGCGGTTAGAACCGCGGCATAAAGTGTCTGACTTACTACCGCGGCTGAATATGCCGCGGTTCAAGAACCGCGACGTATAGTGAAAATCAACCGCGGTAAAAGCCCCTCGCTGCACTAGTGAAGGTTAAAAACCAAATTCAACAACAAAATGAGAAATATGCCAAGCAACACAACAAGGGCAAGAAAGAGTTAATCTTCAATGAAGGTGATCTAGTTTGGGTTCATCTTAGAAAGGAAAGATTTCCTCAACTAAGAAAATCCAAACTCAATCCTAGAGGAGATGAACCTTTTAGAGTGATCAGGAGGATAAATAACAATGCATATCAAATTGATCTTCCCCCTGAATATGGTGTTCATGCTACCTTCAATATATCTGACCTTAAACCTTTTGCAGGTTATGCAAGTGAAGATGAAGACCCTATGGATTTGAGGGCAAATCCCTCTCAAGAGGGAGGGGATGATACAAGAAGGCCTAGCACCATTAGGCCTATCACAAGAGGGATGATTAAGAAGCTACAAGATGAGTACTCTCCCAAAGGCCAAACCCTCTTTGCTATCTTTGGATGGAAGATTGGAGATCTAGAAGCTGCTTTTAAGATGCCAAAACATGGAGAAGGGTAAAAGTGGACTTTGGCACATGCGGGGGGTGTGCATAGTAGCCTAAGGGGTAGTATTAGCTTATTTTAATTTCCCTTATGCGCCTATGTAATAAGCCACGTGAATAAAATGGCTTCTAGAAATCCATCACACTTTGCACATGTGGGTGAGGTGGCATTTGATCCGTATTTTATGGATCTACTTACCTCACATGCATAAGCATTGCATGGACTTGAGATTTAGCTATATAATCTCCTGGGCTAAGCATGTATTTCACTTTTGGAAATATATAGAAGATGAATTCTGCACTTTGCAATTTTCTCTCATCCGAAAGTCATCTCTACTTGCTTGCTTTTTCCATTGCTATCTTCTTCCATTGTGGAAGCCACCTGAGATAGTCTACCATTCCCTCAAGCAAACTTCCATTTCACCTCACCATAATCACTTCAATCCGTTGCATACATTCCACTCAGTCCAGCCAAAACAGAGAGTCTTCTCGGCTACAACTGATCCAGCACTGCACCAAGCTTTTCTTGATTGTTCCATTGATTCTTCAGTTGCTGCAAAGCTGGTTGCTTCCTCCAGTCTCACGGATTTGCTCCTATGTATCCTCCTTGATGCATCATATACTATTCTAAAATTACAAAAAATCTAAGCCCAAGCCCATAAGTGTGCCGCTCAGCGGTGAGTGCGCGTCTCTTTTCTTCCCCTCAGCGGCCATTTTGCCCCTCAGCGGACCTCCCGTGACCTTCTGAGTGCCGCTCAGCGGTAAAATACCGCTGAGCGGTGCCTTCGGCTTCTCCTTTTGCACTCTTTGATTCCTTTTCTGATTCCATCTCTCTCATTCTTCACTTCTTTCACTAAATTCACCTTAAAATCTGCACAAAAACACTGAAATCAAGCATAAACCTGTCCAGCTCTCTTATTTCTGAAAATATGGATAAAAGTATGATTTCAAGCTAGTTTCTAAGTCTAAAGGTTGCTTTTAGTATCAATTTTAAGCATGAAAATAACAGTTTTTCAACTGTTATCACTCCACTTCCCCCACTTCGTCCATTTCGTCCACTTCGTCCACTTCGTCCACTTCCTCCACTTCGTCCACTTCGTCCACTTCGTCAACTTCCTCCACATCCTCCACTTCGTCCACTTCCTCCACTTCCTCCACTTCCTCCACTTCCTCCACTTTCTCCACTTCCTCCACTTCGTGCACTTCGTCCATTTCGTGCACTTTGTCCACTTCGTCCATTTCCTCCACTTCCTTTACTTTGTCCGCTTCCTCCACGTCGTCCACTTCGTTCACTTCCTCAACTTCTTCCACTTTCTCCACTTCGTCCACTTCGTCCAGTTCGTCCAGTTCGTCCACTTCGCCCACTTCGTCCACTTCGACAACTTCGTCAACTTCCTCCACTTCCTCCACTTCGTCAACTTCGTCAACTTCGTCCACTTCGTCAACTTCCTCCACTTCCTCCACTTCCTCCACTTCCTCCACTTCCTCAACTTCGTCAACTTCCTCCACTTCGTCCTCTTCGTCCTCTTCGTCCACTTCGTCCACTTTGTCCACTTCACGCACTTCCTTTACTTTGTCCACTTCCTCCACTTCCTCCACTTCCTCCACTTCGTGCACTTCGTCAACTTCCTCCATTTCCTCCACTACCTCCACTTCCTCCACTTCGTCCACTTCGTCCACTTCCTCTACTTCCTCCACTTTCTCCACTTCCTCCACTTCGTCAACTTCGTCCACTTGTCCACTTCATCCACTTCGCGCACTTCGTCCACTTTGTCCACTTCCTCCACTTCGTCCACTTTCTCCACTTCGTCCATTTGGTCCACTTCGTCCACTTCCTCCACTTCCTCCACTTCGCCATCTTCGTCCACTTCCTCCACTTCCTCCACTTGCTCAACTTCGTCCATTTCGTGCACTTCGTCCACTTCGTCCATTTCGTGCACTTCGTCCACTTCGTCCACTTCGTCCAGTTCACCCACTTCCTCCACTTTCTCCAGTTTGTCCACTTCGTCCACTTCGCGCACTTCCTTTACTTCCTCCACTTCCTCCACTTTGTCAACTTCGTCCACTTCGTCGTCTTCGTCCACTTCGTCCACTTTGCGCACTTCCTTTATGTCGCAACCGAAAAATCGCGACGGGACGACGATCCGAAAAAAGGAAAAATTTTGAAAAAGAGATTTGGAGTCGCCACCGTAGTTTATTCTGGAAAACTACGGAAAAACCATAAAATGATAAAGCATGGTCTGCGAAAATGAGATTCTATGTTCAGGATTCGGTTACGTGTAGGGAAGGTATTAGCACCCTACAACGCCTGCCATAAGGCAGTACCTTTAATTAAATACGCGAATATGATGTGGTTTTCAAAATGTTTAACTATCCCCTAAAATAAAACTCTAAAGAAACAAAATATATTTTTTAGTTTTTTGTGCCCGACAAGGATTGACCTTGCTCCTACATATTCTCATAAAAAATGAGAAATCAAGGTTATGTAGTTCTTTTGAAAACTGTTTGAGAAATTTGTTTGGAAATTGTTTGAAAATTTGTTTAATTGATTATGAATAAATTTGGATTTTTGGGGAAATGAACCTGACAAGGACTGGCCTTGCTCCTACGTATCTCCATTTTTTATGGAGAATCAAGGATCACGTAGTTCTGTCAAGGCGATATTGTTTGTAGTTTGAAAAATAGATGTTTTTTAGTTTTTGAAGATTTTGTATTTTTTTTGGTATTTTTTATTTAGGAGAATGAAAAGGTTTTTAGCACAAGGACGATGCGTGCGATCACACATGTGCCTAAACCTTTAAAACATATTTTTGTAATTTTATTTAAAAGAGAGAAAAGGTTTTTAGCACAAGGACGATGCGTGCGATCACACATGTGCTTAAACCTTTGAAACGTATTTTTGACATTTTTTTGAAGAAAGAGAAAAGGTTTTTGGCACAAGGACGATGCGTGCGATCACACATGTGCCTAAACCTTTAAAACATATTTTTGGGATTTTGAAGAAAGAGAAAAGGTTTTTGGCACAAGGACGATGCGTGCGATCACACATGTGCCTAAACCTTTAAAACATATTTTTGTAATTTTTAATTTTTTTATTTTGTATTTTTCTTTTTATCTTTAATTTTTATATTTTAGTTTTCTTTTTATTAAGAAGAGAGACGAGTTGAAATGTCTATGACATAAAATTGTGAAAGAAAAAAAAAACATAAGATAAAATTGTGGTAGAAAATTGGATAAATTTAAAAAAACATGATCAAAATGCATATAAATAGAATGAAAAGAAAATGTGTACCTCGTTGAAGATTTGAAAGATGAAGCAAAACTTTGCTTGTAATAAGTTGTAAGGAGAGATAGGTTGATGGCGAAGAAGATGAATTTATAGTAGAAATGTGGTATGGGATTTACTATGTATAGAGGGATTAGGAAATAGTAAAATGTGAGAGAAAAATGAAGTAGAGTTTTGGGATGGAATGAAGAGGTTGAGAGAGAAGAGATGAGTATTATGTAATTTTTTTGTGTGTGTGAAGTGAAGAGAATGTAGGTATTTATAGAGTTAAGGATGAAGAAAGTTGATGAATAAAAATAATATAATAAGTTTGTGGAAAAATTAAGTGAAATAAAATATAGTGAATAGTAAAAGTTAATGTGGAAAATAAGTGAAAGAAATAATATAAAAAGTTGGGGGAGACATTAGGTATGGAAATTAAGTGAAAGAAATAATATAAAAAGTTGGTGGAGAAAGTAGGTAAAATAAAATATAGTGAATAGTAAAAGTTAATGTGGAAAATAAGTGAAAGAAATAATATAAAAAGTTGGTGGAGAAATTAGGTGTGGAAATTAAGTGGAAGAAATAATATAAAAAGTTGGTGGAGAAATTAGGTGAAATAAAATATAGTGAATAGTAAAAGTTAATGTGGAAAATAAGTGAAAGAAATAATTAAAAAGTGGGTGGAGAAATAATGTGGAGAAAAATGGATAATAAAAAATGTTGATGGACAAGATATAATTAAAAAATGTAAGTGGAATAACTAGAAAAGTTGATATATAAAATTAATATGGAAATGATGTGGAAAAAGTAAATGAAAAAGGTAGATGATGTGGAGGGTGAGGTGGATGGTGATGTGGAGAATGGGGTGTGATAAGAAAAGATGGGTGGTGAGGAAGTAAAAAAAGTGAGATTATTTTGGGCCATTAGATTAAGTGTTTAAAAGAAAATTTGGGGGTGCAAAAAGTAAAATAAATAGTATTTTTCATTTTGGTTTTTTTTTTATGTTTTTTTTATTTATTTTTGTGATGAATTATATTTACCAGGACGAAATTGGGTATTGACACTTTACTTTGTCTACTTCCTCCACGTCGTCCACTTCCTCCACTTCCTCCACTTTCTCCACTTCGTCACTTCGTCCACTTCATCCACTTCGTCAACTTCGTCCACTTCGTCAACTTCGTCCACTTTATCACCTTCCTCCACTTCCTCCACTTCGTCCATTTCGTCCACTTTCTCCAGTTCGTCCACTTCGTCCACTTCGTCAACTTCGTCCACTTCGTTCACATCGTCAACTTCCTCCACTTCCTCCACTTCCTCCATTTCCTCCACTTCCTCCACTTCCTCCACTTCGTCAACTTTGTCCACTTCTTCCACTTCGTTAACATCGTCAACTTCCTCCACTTCCTCCACTTCCTCCACTTCCTCCACTTGCTCCACTTCCTCCACTTCCTCCACTTCCTCTACTTCCTCCACTTCCTCCACTTCCTCCACTTCGTGAACTTCGTCAACTTCATCCACTTCGTCCACTTCGCGCACTTCCTTTACTTTGTCCACTTCCTCCACTTCCTCCACTTTCTCCACTTCCTCCACTTGGTCCACTTGGTCCACTTGGTCCACTTCCTCCACTTCCTCCACTTCCTCCACTTCCTCCACTTCCCCCACTTCCTCCACTTCCTCCACTTCCCCCACTTCCTTCACTTCCTCCATTTCCTCCACTTCATCAACTTCGTCAACTTGGTCCACTTCGTCCACTTCGTCCTCTTCGTCCACTTCGTCAACTTCGTCCACTTCACGCACTTCCTTTACTTTGTCCACTTCCTCCACGTCGTCCACTTTCTCCACTTCGTCCAATTCGTCCAGTTCGTCCACTTTCTCCACTTCGTCCACTTCGTCAACTTCGTTCACTTCCTCCTCTTCCTCCACTTCCCCCACTTCGTCCATTTCGTCCACTTCGTCCACTTCGTCCACTTCCTCCAATTCCTCCACTTCCTCCACTTCGTCCACTTCGTCCACTTCGTCAACTTCCTCCACATCCTCCACTTCCTCCACTTCCTCCACTTTCTCCACTTCCTCCACTTCGTCCACTTCGTCCAGTTCGTCCACTTCGTCCACTTCGTCAACTTCGTCCACTTCGTCAACTTCGTCCACTTTATCACCTTCCTCCACTTCCTCCACTTCGTCCATTTCGTCCACTTTCTCCAGTTCGTCCACTTCGTCCACTTCGTCAACTTCGTCCACTTCGTTCACATCGTCAACTTCCTCCACTTCCTCCACTTCCTCCATTTCCTCCACTTCCTCCACTTCCTCCACTTCGTCAACTTTGTCCACTTCTTCCACTTCGTTAACATCGTCAACTTCCTCCACTTCCTCCACTTCCTCCACTTCCTCCACTTGCTCCACTTCCTCCACTTCCTCCACTTCCTCTACTTCCTCCACTTCCTCCACTTCCTCCACTTCGTGAACTTCGTCAACTTCATCCACTTCGTCCTCTTCGCGCACTTCCTTTACTTTGTCCACTTCCTCCACTTCCTCCACTTTCTCCACTTCCTCCACTTGGTCCACTTGGTCCACTTGGTCCACTTCCTCCACTTCCTCCACTTCCTCCACTTCCTCCACTTCCCCACTTCCTCCACTTCCTCCACTTCCCCCACTTCCTTCACTTCCTCCATTTCCTCCACTTCATCAACTTCGTCAACTTGGTCCACTTCGTCCACTTCGTCCTCTTCGTCCACTTCGTCAACTTCGTCCACTTCACGCACTTCCTTTACTTTGTCCACTTCCTCCACGTCGTCCACTTTCTCCACTTCGTCCAATTCGTCCAGTTCGTCCACTTTCTCCACTTCGTCCACTTCGTCAACTTCGTTCACTTCCTCCTCTTCCTCCACTTCCCCCACTTCGTCCATTTCGTCCACTTCGTCCACTTCGTCCACTTCCTCCAATTCCTCCACTTCCTCCACTTCGTCCACTTCGTCCACTTCGTCAACTTCCTCCACATCCTCCACTTCCTCCACTTCCTCCA
The DNA here is from genome assembly GCA_027742785.1 of Vigna reflexopilosa. Taxonomy (NCBI): domain Eukaryota; kingdom Viridiplantae; phylum Streptophyta; class Magnoliopsida; order Fabales; family Fabaceae; genus Vigna; species Vigna reflexopilosa. The sequence goes on from JAFNIE010000194.1 coordinate 43,033, forward strand.
CTTTCTCCACTTCCTCCACTTCGTCCACTTCGTCCAGTTCGTCCACTTCGTCCACTTCGTCAACTTCGTCCACTTCCTCCACTTCCTCCACTTCCTCTACTTTCTCCACTTCGTCCACTTCGTCCACATCGTCCACTTCGTCCATTTCGTCCACTTCGTCAACTTCCTCCACTTCCTCCACTTTCTCCACTTCCTCCACTTCGTCCACTTCGTCCAGTTCGTCCACTTCGTCCACTTCGTCAACTTCGTCCACTTCCTCCACTTCCTCCACTTCCTCTACTTTCTCCACTTCCTCCACTTCGTCCTCTTCGTCCACTTCGTCCACTTCGTCCACTTCGTCCACTTCGCGCACTTCCTTTACTTTGTCCACTTCCTCCACTTTGTCCACTTCGTCCACTTCGTCCATTTCGTGCACTTCGTCCACTTCGTCCACTTCCTCCACTTCCTCCACTTTCTCCAGTTCGTCCACTTCGTCCACTTCGCGCACTTCCTTTACTTCGTCCACTTCGTCTACTTGGTCCTCTTCGTCAACTTCGTCCACTTCGTCCACTTCCTCCACTTCGTCCACTTGCTCCACTTCGTCCATTTCGTGCACTTCGTCCACTTCATCCACTTCCTCCACTTCGTCCACTTCCTCCACTTTCTCCAGTTCGTCCACTTTCTCCAGTTCGTCCACTTCGTCCACTTCGTCCACTTCGTCAACTTCGTCAACTTCCTCCACTTCCTCCACTTCGTCAACATCGTCAACTTCGTCACTTCCTCCACTTCCTCCACTTCGTCCACTTCGTCCACTTCGTCTACTTCGTCCACTTCGTCAACTTCGTCAACTTCCTCCACTTCGTCCACTTCCTCCACTTCGTCAACATCGTCAACTTCGTCCACTTTGTCCACTTCCTCCACTTCGTCAACTTCGTCCACTTCCTCCACTTCCTCAACTTCTTCCACTTCCTCCACTTCCTTCACTTTGTCAACTTCGTCAACTTCGTCCACTTCGTCGTCTTCGTCCACTTTTCGCACTTCCTTTACTTTGTCCACTTCCTCCACTTTCTCCACTTCGTCCACTTCGTCCACTTCGTCCACTTCGTCAACTTCGTCCACTTCCTCCACTTCCTCCACTTCCTCTACTTCTTCCACTTCCTCCACTTCCTCCACTTCGTCAACTTCCTCCACTTCCTCAACTTCCTCCACTTGCTCCACTTCCTTCACTACCTCCACTTCCTCCACTTGCTCCACTTCGTCCACTTCGTCCATTTCGTGCACTTCGTCCACTTCGTCCACTTCCTCCACTTCCTCCACTTCCTCCACTTTCTCCAGTTCGTCCACTTCGCGCACTTCCTTTGCTTCGTCCACTTCGTCCACTTGGTCCTCTTCGTCAACTTCATCCACTTCGTCCACTTCCTCCACTTCCTCCACTTCGTCCACTTCCTCCAGTTTCTCCAGTTCGTCCAGTTCGTCCACTTCGTCAACATCGTGAACTTCCTCCACTTCCTCCACTTCCTCCACTTCGTCAACATCGTCAACTTCGTCCACTTTGTCCACTTCCTCCACTTCGTCCACTTCCTCCACTTCCTCCACTTCCTCCACTTCTTCCACTTCCTCCACTTCCTCCACTTTGTCAACTTCGTCCACTTCGTCGTCTTCGTCCACTTCGTCCACCTTGCGCACTTCCTTTACTTTGTCTACTTCCTCCACGTCGTCCACTTCCTCCACGTCGTCCACTTCCTCCACTTCCTCCACTTTCTCCACTTCGTCACTTCGTCCACTTCATCCACTTCGTCAACTTCGTCCACTTCCTCCACTTCGTCAACTTCGTCCACTTCGTCCACTTCGTCCACTTCGTCCACTTCGTCCACTTCCTCCACTTCGTCCACTTCGTCCATTTCGTCCACTTCGTCCACTTCGTCCACTTTCTCTAGTTCGTCCACTTCGTCCACTTCGTCCACTTCGTCCACTTCGTCCACTTCGTCAACTTCGTCCACTTCGTCCACTTCGTTCACATCGTCGACTTCCTCCACTTCCTCCACTTCCTCCATTTCCTCCACTTCCTCCACTTCCTCCACTTCGTCAACTTCGTCAACTTCGTCCACTTCGTCAACGTCCTCCACTTCCTCCACTTCCTCCCTTTCCTCCACTTCCTCCACTTCCTCTACTTCCTCCACTTCCTCCACTTCCTCCACTTCCTCCACTTCCTCCACTTCCTCTACTTCCTCCACTTCCTCCACTTCCTCCACTTTCTCCACTTCGTCCACTTCGTCCACTTGGTCCACTTCGTCCACTTCGTCCTCTTCGTCCACCTCCTCTACTTCCTCCATTTCCTCCACTTCGTCAACTTCGTCCACTTCGTCCACTTCCTCCACTTCCTCCACTAGCTCCACTTCGTCCACTTCATCCATTTCGTGCACTTCGTCCACTTCGTCCACTTTGTCCACTTTCTCCAGTTCGTCCACTTCCTCCACTTCCTCCACTTCCTCCACTTTCTCTAGTTCGTCCACTTCGTCCACTTCGCGCACTTCCTTTACTTCGTCCACTTCGTCTACTTGGTCCTCTTCGTCAACTTCGTCCGCTTCGTCCACTTCCTCCACTTCGTCCACTTCCTCCACTTGCTCCACTTCGTCCATTTCGTGCACTTCGTCCACTTCATCCACTTCATCCACTTCCTCCACTTCCTCGACTTCGTCCACTTCCTCAACTTTCTCCAGTTCGTCCACTTCGTCCACTTCGTCCACTTCGTCAACTTCGTCCACTTCGTCCACTTCGTCCACTTCCTCCACTTCCTCCACTTCGTCTGTGACACCCGGGCACGGAGACGAGGGCGGGGAGTGACGCCGGTGCAAGAAGCATGGTGCAGGGGGCACAGACAAGGAGCGGCTCCTGGCAGCTTCGGGTGGAAGGGGTACATGGATTAATCGAACATACACCGGAATGAGAGGGATTTGGAGACTGTATAGGTATGGGACTATACAGTTGAAGGATAGCTTAAAGGAATTGATTTGACTACTCATATCACCAAAATGCATTTACTTTTCGGTAGCCTGACTCATAAGAACTCCACGGTTAAGCGTGCTTAGCCTGGAGTAATTCTGGGATGGGTGACCTTCCGGGAAGTTTTCCCAGAAAGTGTGCGAGTGAGGACAAAGCACACTGGAAAGCCTGGTGGTGGTCTGTGGGGGTAGTCAACGGTCCCTGCGAGTTGCCGGGACGTTACATCGTCCACTTCCTCCACTTTCTCCAGTTCGTCCACTTCGCGCACTTCCTTAACTTCGTCCACTTCGTCTACTTGGTCCTCTATGTCAACTTCGTCCACTTGCTCCACTTCCTCCACTTTCTTCAGTTCGTCCACTTCGTCAACTTCCTCCACTTCCTCCACTTTCTCCACTTCGTCCACTTAGTCCACTTCGTCAACTTCCTCCACTCCCTCCACTTCGTCCACTTCGTCCACTTCGTCCACTTTGCGCACTTCCTTTATGTCGCAACCGAAAAATCGCGACGGGACGACGATCCGAAAAAAGGAAAAATTTTGAAAAAGAGATTTGGAGTCGTCACCATAGTTTATTCTGGAAAACTACGGAAAAACCATAAAATGATAAAGCATGGTCTGCGAAAATGAGATTCTATGTTCAGGAGTCGGTTACGTGTAGGGAAGGTATTAGCACCATACAACGCCTGCCATAAGGCAGTACCTTTAATTAAATACGCGAATATGATGTGGTTTTCAAAATGTTTAACTATCCCCTAAAATAAAACTCTAAAGAAACAAAATATATTTTTTAGTTTTTTGTGCCCGACAAGGATTGACCTTGCTCCTACATATTCTCATAAAAAATGAGAAATCAAGGTTATGTAGTTCTTTTGAAAACTGTTTGAGAAATTTGTTTGGAAATTGTTTGAAAATTTGTTTAATTGATTATGAATAAATTTGGATTTTTGGGGAAATGAACCTGACAAGGACTGGCCTTGCTCCTACGTATCTCCATTTTTGATGGAGAATCAAGGATCACGTAGTTCTGTCAAGGCGATATTGTTTGTAGTTTGAAAAATAGATGTTTTTTAGTTTTTGAAAATTTTATATTTTTTTTGGTATTTTTTATTTAGGAGAATGAAAAGGTTTTTAGCACAAGGACGATGCGTGCGATCACACATGTGCCTAAACCTTTAAAACATATTTTTGTAATTTTATTTAAAAGAGAGAAAAGGTTTTTAGCACAAGGACGATGCGTGCGATCACACATGTGCTTAAACCTTTGAAACGTATTTTTGACATTTTTTTGAAGAAAGAGAATGTAGGTATTTATAGAGTTAAGGATGAAGAAAGTTGATGAATAAAAATAATATAATAAGTTTGTGGAAAAATTAAGTGAAATAAAATATAGTGAATAGTAAAAGTTAATGTGGAAAATAAGTGAAAGAAATAATATAAAAAGTTGGGGGAGACATTAGGTATGGAAATTAAGTGAAAGAAATAATATAAAAAGTTGGTGGAGAAATTAGGTGTGGAAATTAAGTGGAAGAAATAATATAAAAAGTTGGTGGAGAAATTAGGTGAAATAAAATATAGTGAATAGTAAAAGTTAATGTGGAAAATAAGTGAAAGAAATAATTAAAAAGTGGGTGGAGAAATAATGTGGAGAAAAATGGATAATAAAAAATGTTGATGGACAAGATATAATTAAAAAATGTAAGTGGAATAATTAGAAAAGTTGATATATAAAATTAATATGGAAATGATGTGGAAAAAGTAAATGAAAAAGGTAGATGATGTGGAGGGTGAGGTGGATGGTGATGTGGAGAATGGGGTGTGATAAGAAAAGATGGGTGGTGAGGAAGTAAAAAAGGTGAGATTATTTTGGGCCATTGGATTAAATGTTTAAAAGAAAATTTGGGGGTGCAAAAAGTAAAATAAATAGTATTTTTCATTTTGGTTTTTTTTTTATGTTTTTTTTATTTATTTTTGTGATGAATTATATCTACCCGGACGAAATTGGGTATTGACACTTTACTTTGTCTACTTCCTCCACGTCGTCCACTTCCTCTACTTCCTCCACTTTCTCCACTTCGTCACTTCGTCCACTTCGTCAACTTCGTCCTCTTCGTCCACTTCGTCACCTTCCTCCACTTCCTCCACTTCGTCCACTTCGTCCATTTCGTCCACTTTCTCCAGTTCGTCCACTTCGTCCACTTCGTCCACTTCGTCCACTTCGTCCACTTCGTTCACATCGTCAACTTCCTCCACTTCCTCCACTTCCTCCATTTCCTCCACTTCCTCCACTTCCTCCACTTCGTCAACTTCGTCAACTTTGTCCACTTCTTCCACTTCGTTAACATCGTCAACTTCCTCCACTTGCTCCACTTCCTCAACTTCCTCCACTTGCTCCACTTGCTCCACTTCCTCTACTTCCTCCACTTCCTCCACTTCCTCCACTTCGTGAACTTCGTCAACTTCATCCACTTCGTCCACTTCGCGCACTTCCTTTACTTTGTCCACTTCCTCCACTTCCTCCACTTTCTCCACTTCCTCCACTTGGTCCACTTCGTCCACTTCGTCCACTTCCTCTACTTCCTCCACTTCCTCCACTTCCTCCACTTCCTCCACTTCCCCCACTTCCTTCACTTCCTCCATTTCCTCCACTTCATGAACTTCGTCAACTTGGTCCACTTCGTCCACTTCGTCCACTTCGTCCTCTTCGTCCACTTCGTCCACTTCGTCCACTTCGCGCACTTCCTTTACTTTCTCCACTTCCTCCACGTCGTCCACTTTCTCCACTTCGTCCAATTCGTCCAGTTCGTCCACTTTGTGCACTTCGTCCACTTCGTCCACTTCGTCAACTTCGTTCACTTCGTCCACTTCCTCCTCTTCCTCCACTTCCCCCACTTCGTCCATTTCGTCC
>JAFNIE010000195.1:0-48885 GCA_027742785.1 Vigna reflexopilosa
TTTTGTGATATATTCATTTTGTATGATTTCTGTGATGGTTGTAATTTATTATATTGGATTTGAATTTATGCATTGAACATGATATGAGTATTATGGAGATATTTCGTAAGGGTATAATATGAGTTGAGGAATGTGAGCATGACATGAGTCTCGTAGAGAGATTCTGTAATGCCATGGTGTGTGTATATATTGATGTTGAGGGTCCTGAGTTGGAGGTTATCCTGATACTCTAATAATCATCCAGTCTCAAGTAGAGAAGGATGAATTATGTGGTGAGAGGGGCAGGAGGTCCTGGTCTATGTGTCGGTTTTGGACATAGTGTTGAGGACTAACCTTGTGGATGGTATGGAGGGCAGCAGATCCTGGTCCATGTGCTGGTTTTGGACATAATGTTGAGGACTAAGAAGGTATCACAAGTGGGTAACCTCCTGTTGACCGCTCATCAACATATCATCAGAATGAGTGTCTATTGGGTATTGTGTAAAGAGTGTCTATTGAATACTGTGGGACTAGTGTCCATTGAGTATTGTGGGACGAATGTCTATTGTAGTATTGTGGGATGAGTATCTATGATGCGATTGTTGTATGATGGTATAAGTATCTATGATGCAATTGTTGTATGATGGTATGAGTATCTATGATGCGATTGTTGTATGATGGTGTGAGAGTGTCTGACATAATTATTATATGAGGTTTGTTGAGTGCATCAAAGTAATTATGCATGTTTTATAAATGATTGGTTGCATGTTAGCTCACCCTACTTGTTTGTGTTTGTGTTTGGGTATTTGTGATGATCGTATAATTCGTTAGACGGGAGCAGATGAAGGAATGTCGTCTAACCTAGTGCCAATAAAGGGAAAGATAGAAGAATAAAGTAGAAAAACTCAAGTTATAATTATGATTTTGTAGTTGAAATCTGAGTTTAAAACATATATAGACATATATCAACTATGAATTTTTAAGTGTGAGATTACGAGATGTTATTGCAAATGTAATGTTACAATATATAAATTATGAATTTTGAAGTGTGAGATTATGGGATGTTACATTAATGGTCTCAGAGCGGTTCGTCCTTAGGATGACCTATGTTTTGTGGGTCTGTCGTGTCTTCTCTGTGAAAAATTGAGTCTAAATGATGTAATTTACCATTTCCTCCGAGTCTAGATAGTAGAGTATTGTATCTAACTAGAGGTTTTGAGAACAGAAAACATCTTAATAGGAGTGATGAGGGTGCACCTCATGACTTTTACAAGAGATGATTTTCTTTTCTTAATTTTGAAGGTTTGGGGAAAGATAGAGTTGTGGTTCCAGTGTGGTTGTATTTAGAAATCTTGGTCTTCTTCTTGCCTTTGTGGTGGTGTATTGTGCTCTATAGTGGTAGAGAGATGCAGATTCAAGGACAACTTAACTTGTATACCTTCATTAGAATTGGTTAAAGCCTTTGAGGCAAATTCTTACCTCGAAGATAAGGAGATAGAAGACCAAAGTTTAGGTTTCAAAGGATGGGTGAAGATGCTGGTGTTTAGAAGTAATGTTTTGTGTGAAGAAGTTTTCAAGAACAAAATCAGGAGATCAAATATCTTACGTTTTACAAGAAGAGTTGAGTTCAAAGGTTAGAATAAGAGGAGCTTTGGTTAAGCATTGGTGTAGCAAGGTTTAAGGAATCAGCTTGGTTCAGTATATTAGTGGTGTCAGAAGTGGATTTATCCTACGAACTCATTATGAATCATATTGACAATAATTCTCTGTGTGAATAGAGAAACTATCAGAGCGGTTTGTCCTTATGACGACCTAAGAGTTGTGGATTTATCCTACAAACTCATTACGAATCATAATAACAATAATTCTGTGTGAATAGAGAAATGACACGCACCCAACCTATTTGCGAAACGTCTAATATGCCTAGCTTGGCAAGGGCTTTGGGGAGTGAGCTCGTCTAGTTTTTAGTACGTGTATCGAACGAGCAAGTGAAAATTAATTACTTGGCATTATGATGCGTATATGTTTGACTGTTTATTGAAATGAATTATAAATTAATTAGGTAAATGAGTCAATCTTTTGCTACTGATTTCCACATGATATTATCTTTGGTTATTAGTCTGTGTGGAATTTACATACATTATGTCTAGTATAGGGCTGATCATGATTTAATAATTCGCATGATGAACAAATACTACTTGTCATTGTTTTATGGTATCAGTGTAGCAATTCATGGTTGTTTTGAGTGAACTTCAATTCTATAAACATGTTTAGTGTAGTCTCAACTATTACTTGTCATTGATTTGTTGAATTGATAATTTTTATGGTATGGATACTTGATAGGATTAGGAGTTATAAACGTAAGGTACTGCTGGATAGTGTACTAAATTATATTAGAATAGGTCTTAATATTATAAGTGTAGATACCAGTTAAGTGAATTAATTAATAACTAGCATTTCATGTTAAACCGGCTAGTCACACATATATAGATAAGTAGGAGATGTTTAAACTGAATGAATCAAGGAAAAACATAAGATTTAATTAATTTCATCATCAGAGTAAAAATTTACAATAATAGATTTTCCTTCCTAAGCCTCTAAGAATTTCACTTCTGGCTTGAGTCTTGTAAATACTCAAAATCAATACAACTATTCAAGTGTCCAATTTTACCTTAGTATAGACCGAGGAACGAAGATTGAACATCTATAGAATTATTGAGGAAGAAACACCATATTGAGTAGAGTTATTGAAAAACCAAATGTCTTAACCATTACACCGAAGATGGTCTTACCCTTGTGATAAATAAAATCTATCTTACACTACTTAAACAAAATAAATAAACAAATTAATGCTCCTAGATAAAAACAAACCGACAGATATGACAGTAAGGATGCAAAGTTACCTTACCGTGAATCAAGGAATCAACTTTAAACAAAAAAAAATGATGATTAGCTAGTTTACGTTAGATTTAAGTCTATAGATAAATACATAATAATACTAATAATAATAATAAAGATGTTCAAGAGTCGATTACAAGTGTCGTTAAAGATTTCAGTCCATAATAGAAATACATAAAGACAATTGTAGTCTCCTCGAGGAGACTATTCTTCGGTGGAAGGCAATCGTAAGGAAAGCTCAATGGAAGTAGCCTTCACCTGGAACTGTAGGTGAGGAGAAATCTCTTTTTTTTCAGGAACGGAAGGGATTGGAAAGAGATCCAACGTCACCCGATCTCGAACCGACAATGCTATCCATGAAAGATCTCCAAATAAATAAAATTAGAAATGTTAAGGTAATAATAATAAAAAAAATACAACATATCTTACCATTCATAAAAGGCGGCAAGAGGGTTAGTGGAGAGTAAGATGTGGTGGTGGTGCTTTGCTTCAAGCATCGTTGCTTTTCAAGATATCCATAATTTTGAAACCAACAATAAACTCTATATTCTCCAATTTCCCCATAAACTTTAAGTCTCGTTGCAATCTCGTGTACTTGCTCTCTATTTGGATTTCGTATCCCAAATGCAAAAAGGGCCTCTAGTAGAGCAACTTGTTCTTTAGTAGGACTCCATCGTTTATATCCCAGCTTGTCTTGAACTTCCAAATTTCTTAAATTTTTTTTCATTTTTCTAAGAGGCAAAAGTGAAGGAATATTATGTTTGTGTCAAAGAGGGTTGATACAATTAGTTTTCTTTTAACTCAAATTTGTCCATAATCTAGTTTGAAGTCTAGTTTAGATGTATTATCTGGTCCTCACAAAGGATCTTACTAGATCTAAGTCCAACAAGTTTATATCCATGATTTGTTTAAGTTAAATTAAAATTTTAGGGTACGTAGTATTGTTCTACCCGAATTCCACTATCATACCTTCAAACGAAGGGAGGTTAACATCGGTTTTCCAGCTTATATACCCCATTATTAGTTTATTAGTATAAAAAAAAGGTGAAGAGTGGTGAAATAACAAAACAAATAAACAAGTATAAGAAGAACAAGGAACGAACGTAAATACAAAAGAACATGGATTAAAAGAAAGCTTAAAAGAAAGAAAGAACAAAACGAAAGATTGAGAGGATGAAACACTTACACGGATGCGAAAACCGAAAGGCACACTTAGAGAGAGACGCTCCTCACAGAATTAGGACACTCTCGAAGGACACTCAAGGAGAGTAAAATCATGCTCCACTATAAGACTTAAGTGTCGCTCAACGCGGAGGAATAATCTATTTATATCCAACATTTTCACTGTAGCAACAGTTTTGGTTGTTGCTACCGGTTGTGTCAGAGTGTCAGTTATAAAAAAAGTAATAATAATAATAATATTGGTATATGTGAGGAGTATGGGAAATTATTGGATAAATTTCTTGTGTATGGTATTTTGATTTGTGAAAGGGCTAGATGTTTGTTATATTTATTTATTTTTTTTAAAAAATAAAAATAAAAAACGCTTTGGTATTTGTATGTAGAGTAATTAGTATAAATAGAATTGACTAGGTAACCCATAAAGGCAGTTAATAGTGATATACAGTACATCTGATATATATATATATATATATATATATATATATATATATATATATATATATATATATATGACTCATAGTATGACTTATGTGAATAATTTTTTTGAAGAATCAAAATATATTACCATAATCATTATGTACTAACACTTAACTATTAGAAGTTGTAATTGACTTGAAACTAAATAAATAAATTAATATATATATATATATATATATATATATATATATATATCGTACTATCATAAATTTTCTTAAAGTATAGAATTTTCGAGGTCAAAATTTTTTTGTTGGGGAGAATGTAAGATCCATGAAAAATATTTACCTTAATTGTAACAATTGTATTACTAGCAGTAATAAATTTCTTTGTGAATGCAAAATATAATTAATAAGTTAAATATAGAAATTTGGTAGCTTAAATGGTAGAAAATTGTAATGATTTCAAGAACATGAGTTCAAGCTTATTTCTATTTTTGTAAAACAAATTATTAAAAACAAATTAAATATTGATAGTGGATAAAGCACTTCAGATTTGAAGGCATTATTAGGAATCCATTATGTAAGTGGTGATTAAGATATTAATATAATAAAATAATATTAAAATAATAAATAATATTCAAAAAATTGATGAATAGTAAAAATTTTGGACTATAAATAGCCATGAGAGGGGAGACTATTTTGCACAAAGAGAGGAAGAATCAAGTGAGAAACCTTGAGAAATAGAGAAGAGTTAGGAAGAAATTTTTAGTTGCAAGAAGAGTAGAGGCTCTAGAGGGTTTTCGGGGAAAACAAATTCGGAGCAAGATAAGTCTGGAATAGAGGTAGGGGAACTAACCTTTCTAAGCTTTTCTATTATGATTTAATATTGTTTTATTACTATTCATGTCTTGAAATTCTGTGTGAATATTACTAATGCTTAATGTATACCTATCTATATTGAATTTCTGTGTTAATACTATATGTTGTTGTTTTGAATCTATAAATAAGAAATTGGTTAAAACTAGTTGAGGAACACTTTGGCTAAGGAAAGACTTGGTACTTAAGTTGTCCAGTGTGATGCACCTCTCTTTCCTGGAAGTCTACTCGACAAGTTTTTAACTTAAATCTTGTTGAACAGATTCTGTACTGTTAAAATTATTATGCAATATATCTTGTTGGAATGAAAATTTCTGATGAATTCATCTTATTGTGATAGATATGGAATTATGAATTATAGTTGTGATGGTAGGATAGAGGAATCTTAAAAACCGGAGTCGGTACATCCTTGATCATAGAGCAGCCCTGGTCAAATCCATTAAGTTGTGACTAGTCATATGTGCTGGCGTTTATGGTGAGTTTGATTCGTCAAACATTTGATTCTTCTCCGGTGACCATTTATGGTGATATTTTAGAATTGTTAATTTATTTTGTGATACATTCATTTTGTATGATTTCTTTGATCATTGTAATTTATTATATTGGATTTGAATCTATGCATCTGAACATGATATGAGTATTATTGAGAGATTTCGTAAGGGTATAATATGAGTTGAGGAATGTGAGCATGGTATGAGCCTCGCGGAGGGATTCTGTAATGCCATGGTGTGTATATATGTTGATGTTAAGGGTCCTGAGTTGAAGGTTATCCTGATACTCTAATAATCATCCAGTCTCAAGTAGAGAAGGATGAATTATGTGGTGAGAGGGGCAGGAGGTCCTGGTCTATGTGCCGGTTTTGGACATAGTGTTGAGGACTAACCTTGTGGATGGTGTGGAGGGCAGGAGGTCCTTGTCTATGTGCCGGTTTTGGACATAGCGTTGAAGACTAAGAAGGCATCACAAGTGCGTAACCTCTCGTTGACCGCTCATCAACATATCATCGGAATGAGTGTCTATTGGGTATTATGGAAAGAGTGTCTATTGAGTACTGTGGGACGAGTGTCAATTGAGTATTGTGGGACGAATGTCTATTATGATATTGTGGGATGAGTATCTATGATGCGATTGTTGTATGATGGTTTAAGTATCTATGATGCGATTGTTGTATGATGGTATGAGTATTTATGATGTGATTGTTGTATGATGGTATGAGTATCTATGATGTGATTGTTGTATGATGATAGGAGGGTGTCTAACACAATTATTATGAGGTTTTTTGAGTAATGGATGAGTATCTATGATGCGATTATTGTATGATGGTATGAGGGTGTCTGACATAATTATTTTATGAGATTTGTTGAGTGCTTCAAAGTAATTATGCATGTTTTATAAATGATTGGTTGCATGTTAGCTCACCCTACTTGTGTGTGTTTGTGTTTGAGTTTGAGTATGTGCGATGATCGTATAATTCGTTATGCGGGAGCAAATGAAGGAATGTCGTCTAATCCAGTACCAATGAAGGGAAAGATAAAAGAATAAAGTAGAAGAACTCAAGTTATAATTATGATTTTGTGGTTGAAATCTGAGTTTAAAACATATATAGACATATATCAACTATGAATTTTTAAGTGTGAGATTACGGGATGTTATAATTGTTAGCAAAATGATGAAGATGAAGTTTTGATGATGTCCAAATACAAGTCAAGCACAACCAAGACTCATGAAGAATGATCTTAGAAGACTTGTAACCTCGTGTAAAAATTGTATGAACATAGGAAAATTAGTAGTTTCATGTATGTAGTCAAAAGTGATGTAAAAATAAATCAAGAGCAAAATCTGTGCAGTGCTAATCGATTAACAGGAGTGCTAATCGATTAGCGTTAATCGATTAACACAGGGCGTTAATCGATTGTTCCAGAGGCAAATGGCGAAGCACAGCATTTCGGTGTTAATCGATTAACACAGGGTGTTAATCGATTAACGTTAATCGATTAACAAGGGCTGTTAATCGATTAACATGCTGACCGTTTGAAAAACTAGCCGTTTTTTGAGACGTTGAACTATCCGTTGGGGTGTTAATCGATTAACCACTGTAGCTAATCGATTAACACAGTCAGAAAGGCTGCATACGAAAATGGAAGAGCCTTTTTTTGAGAAGTCTATAAATAGACTCTCATTTCCTCTCAAGAAAACTTAACTAAACTTGAGAATCTCTTCCCTTGTGCTCTAAAACTCTGAAACTCTTAAGATTTGTGAGCTATTGTTCGGCTTGTGAAACTCTGTCTGTAGAGTTGGTGAAGTGCTGCTACGGTGACAGAGGAAATAGCCGGTTCATCCTTAGTGTGTCTGAGGAGGTGTTTGGAAGAGGAAGTTCATCCTTCGTGAAGTATTCGAAGGAAGTGTTTCATCCTTTGTGAAGACTCAGAGGAAGTGTTAGTTCATCTCTTGTGGCATCAAGAGAGGTGTTTTCTAAACCTTTACAAATTGTATTTGTGTAATTATAATTTGTAATTGTTTTGTGATAGTGAAATTGGTTATCTTGTTTTGAGATAAGCGACTGGACGTAGGATTGGTAAGATCCGAACCAGGATAAAATCAACTGTGCAAATTTCTCTCTACCTTACTCTATTTAATTGTTTTATTAATTGCTAAGTAAGATAAATTGAGTAGAAATTTTTAAGGCACACATTTTTAAGTAAGAACCAATTCACCCCCCCTCTTGGTTTGTTATTCCACGCTAACCATTCCGCTGCAGACGCTCTGACAATTGGTATCAGAGCTTGCTTTGATAGTTATTCAAATGGCAGGATCACATCAAACCTTTGCAGAGGGTGCTTTTATCAATAGACCTCCACTATTCACTGGTGAGAATTATGCATTTTGGAAGGTAAGAATGCAAATATTTATGGAGTCAATTGATATAGATATTTGGGATGCTGTTGCATCTGGTCCTTTTGTTCCAACTAACAATATGCAGGAACCAAAGCCCCGTGACCAATGGACTGCTGAAGACAAGAAAAAATTTGGTAATGATGTTAAAGCTCGTAATATAATTTCATCTGCTTTAACTGTTGATGAGTTTTACAGGATATCCATTTGTAAAACTGCACAAGAAATGTGGGAAGTACTTCGAGTAACCCATGAAGGTACAGATGATGTTAAGAGAGCTAGAAAGAACACCTTAATCCAGGAATACGAGATGTTCAGAATGAAGCAAGGGGAAACTATAGTAGATGTTCAGAAACGCTTCACCAACATCGTGAATCATCTCATTGGCTTAGGTAAGTCTTTCGATACTGACGAGCTTAATATAAAAATTTTGAAATCTTTAGACAGGGCTTGGCAACCAAAAGTGACTGCAATTTCTGAGTCACAAAATCTCAACACAATGACCATGGCGGCATTATTTGGAAAATTGAGAGAGCATGAACTAGACCTTGGAAGATTAGATGAAGAAGAAGCAAAAACGAAGAAAAAGACTCTAGCATTCAAATCTGAGGTAGAAAAGAGCAAAAACAAAATGGAAGATGAAGACTCAGATGAAGATGAAAACTTGAGTCTATTAATCAAGAGGTTCAACAGGTTCATGAAATCTAAAGGCAAAGGAAGATTCAGAAATGAAAAGAGAGAAAATCAAGGATCTTCTTCAAACTATAGATGTTATGGTTGCGGAGAAAAAGGACATTTGAAAGCAGACTGCCCAAATCAAAAGAAGGGTGAAGAAAAGAAAGAAAAGAAATTTTTCAAGAAAAAGAAGGCATACATTGCTTGGGAGGACGACAATGAGACAATTACAGATTCAAGCGACTCAGATGAAGAAGCAAACATCTGTTTGATGGCAGATGACGATAGTGACAGCCAAGTAAGTAGTTCAAACTATTCTGATAATGATAGTAATATTGATGAAAATGAAATGTATGCTGCATTATTAATTGAATCTGAAAAATTAGATATTGCTCATAAAAAGCTGAAAAAGGATTTTAAAAACTTAAAATCTGAACTTGATAGCCTTCTTAAAGAAAATGAAAATTTGAAACTTACTTCTGAAAATACTTCTAAATTAAATGATGATTTGAAAACTGAATTCACAAATTTATCTGAAGAAAACAGAAGTTTGAAAAATAAATTTTTATATCAAGCAGAAGAAATTAGAAATTTAAAAGGTAAAGTTTTATATTATGAAAAAGGCAAATTTTCTAGTAGTAATGAATGTGTTTCTTGTATTAATTATAAGAAACTACTAGAGGAAACAACCTTAGGAGAATGTAGTAAAATAAATGAAAATAAGGTTGTTAATAATAAGTATGTTCCTAAAATTAAAAATAAGCATAATTATAGAACCCGTAGAACTTGGGTAGAAAAGGGAACAACTTATAGGAACACATATACTGCATCATGCTTTTATTGTATGAAAAAGGGTCATACATCTAATAAGTGTAAAATTAAGCATTATGGTGTTCCAAGTGGTAGATATGCTTGGGTTGCAAAATAATTTCAATCTCTTCAAATCTAACCCAAAGGACCCATACAAAGTAGTTGGGTACCTAAATAGCTTGTTCTTTTTATGTTGTAGGAATTATTAAAACCAAGGAAATATATGTGGTGTCTTGATAGTGGATGTTCAAAACACATGACCGGAGATAAGAAGAAATTTACAAGCTTCCGGAAAAAGGAACGCGGATTTGTCACCTATCGTGATAACAACAAAGGAAAAATCCTTGGAATAGGAGATATTGGAAGTGAAGACACCTTGATGATCAAAGACGTGCTATATGTGGAAGGATTAAAGCACAAGCTAATTAGCATTAGTCAACTATGCGATAAAGGATTCAAGGTAACCTTTGAACAAAATTCCTGCACTATTTATAAAAATGATTCTTCTGAAATTGCTTTGAAAGGAATTAGGCATAACAATATTTATTTGATTGATTTAGAAAATGCATCAAATAGGAATATTTCATGTTTAGTAGTAAAAGAAGAAAATCCATGGTTATGGCATAAAAGAGCTGCACATATTCATATGCAACAATTGAATAAACTCATTTCTAAAGACTTAGTAATTGGTCTACCAAAACTAAAATATGTGAAGGATAAATTGTGTGATGCATGTCAAAAGGGAAAACAAGTAAAATCATCTTTTCATTCGAAAAATGTTGTTTCTAGTTTAAAACCCTTAGAACTTTTGCACATGGATTTATTTGGTCCCTCTAGGATAAAAAGTTTTGGAGGAAATTATTATGCTTTAGTTATCGTAGATGATTATTCAAGATATACTTGGACTTTCTTTCTTACTCTTAAAAATGAAGCTTTCAAAGAATTTAAAAAGTTTGCAAATTTAGTTCAAAATGAAAAGGATTTGAAAATAAAGGCTATTAGAAGTGACCATGGAGGTGAATTTCAAAATGAATATTTTGAAACTTTTTGTGAAGAATATGGCATTTCTCATAATTTTTCTGCACCTAGAACTCCTCAACAAAATGGAGTTGTAGAAAGAAAGAATAGATCCTTAGAGGAACTTGCTAGAACTATGTTAAATGAATATAGTGTTCCTAAACAATTTTGGGCTGATGCTGTGAGTACTGCATGTTATGTATTGAATAGAATGCTTATTAGGCCAATTTTGAAATGTACTCCTTATGAACTTTTTAAAGGTAGAAAACCAAATGTTTCACACTTAAGAATTTTTGGATGCAAATGTTTTGTCCTAAACAATGGAAAACAAAATTTAGGAAAATTTGATTCTAAAGCCGATGAAGCTATTTTTCTAGGATATTCTCTAACTAGCAAAGCTTATAGAGTCTTTAATAGGAAAACATTTCAAATAGAAGAATCGGTGCATGTTGTCTTTGATGAAATTGTAGACCTTGAGGCAAAACCTCTTGAGTCAGATGAATCAGATGCAGGTGAAAATGAAGACTTGCAAAAGACAACAAATGAAGAGAAAATGAATGATCCTCAAGATGATGAAGATCTAAACAAGATATGGCAACAACCTAGAGGATTATCATTGGACAACATAATTGGCGACATATCAAAAGGGGTAAACACTAGAAGAAATTTAGTAAATTTCTGTATGAATGTAGCTTTTATGTCGCAGATAGAACCTAAGAACATTAAGGAAGCTCTTCAAGATGAACAATGGTGTATAGCAATGCAAGAAGAACTCAACCAGTTTGAAAGAAATCAAGTATGGGAATTGATTCCTAGGGAAGATACTCATCAAGTGATTGGAACCAAATGGGTATTCAGAAACAAACTGGATGAAGATGGAAACATCACCAAGAATAAAGCTAGGCTTGTAGCTCAAGGATATAGTCAAGAAGAAGGTATAGATTATGATGAGACATATGCTCCAGTTGCCAGGTTAGATGCAATACGCCTACTTCTTGCTTATGCATCTATAATGAAATTCAAATTGTTTCAAATGGATGTTAAAAGTGCATTTCTAAATGGTTTTATAAAAGAAGATGTGTATGTTGAACAACCACCCGGTTTTGAAGATTTTAAATTTCCAAATCACATCTATAAATTAAAGAAAGCACTTTATGGTTTAAAACAAGCACCTAGATCTTGGTATGAAAGACTTAGCAATTTTCTTTTAGAAAATAGTTTTAATAGAGGAAAAGTTGATTCTACTTTGTTTATTAAAAGAGTCGGAAAACATATTTTGATTATTCAAGTATATGTTGATGATATTATTTTTGGATCAACTAATAAATCTCTTTGTGAGGATTTTGCTAAGACTATGCAGGGTGAATTTGAAATGTCTATGATGGGAGAATTAACATTCTTCCTTGGTCTTCAAATTAAGCAAATGCAAGAAGGTACGTTCATTTCTCAAACTAAGTATTGTAGAGAAATTCTTAAGAAGTTTGAAATGGACAAAGCAAAGGAAGCATCTACACCTATGGGAACATCTTGCTATCTTGACAAAGATGAGTCAGGAAAAGAGGTAAATCAAACTCAATATAGATGCATGATAGGTTCTTTGCTATACCTTACTGCTAGTAGACCGGATATTATGCAAAGTGTTTGTGTGTGTGCTAGGTATCAATCTAGTCCTAGAGAATCTCACATTACAGCAGTTAAAAGAATATTGAAATATCTTAAAGGAACTGCATCCTTTGGTTTATGGTATCCATCTGGAACAGAACCTAGTCTTGTAGGTTTTTCAGACGCAGATTATGGAGGTTGTAAGATAGATAGAAAAAGCACTAGTGGAACATGTCATCTTCTAGGTAGTTCCTTAGTTTCTTGGCATTCTAAGAAACAAGCCTGTGTAGCATTATCTACTACTGAGGCTGAATATATTGCTGCAGGAAATTGTTGTGCACAAATTTTATGGATGAAACAGCAATTAGAAGATTATGACATTCACTTAGATCATATACCACTTAAGTGTGATAATACAAGTGCAATAAACCTTACAAAGAATCCCATAATGCACTCTAGAACCAAGCACATTGAGATTAGGCATCACTTTCTTAGAGATCATGTGCAAAAAGGAGATTGTGAGATAGAATACATTGATACTCAACACCAATTAGCAGATATTTTCACCAAAGCATTGCCTAAAGATAGGTTCTATGAGCTTAGAAGAGACTTAGGAATATTGAAAATCCTTTAAAATTGGACATAGGTAAAAATTTGACGTTTTTCGGAAATCAGTGTCAGTTAATCGATTAACACGTCCTGTTAATCGATTAACGTTAATCGATTAACATACCCTGTTAATCGATTAACACATGTAACAGCCAGTAAATTTCAAAATTCTAGCCGTTTTCAACGGCTCTAAACGGTCATAAACGGCTATTTTGAGGATTTGCACGTTGGGGGAGCCTTTTTAGGCCTATTTATACCCCTCCAATCTTCCATTTTACCCACACACAATTACCATTCACTCTCCTACTCAAAATCTCATCAAATTCTTTTGTTTGTCCAAATTTTGGTGCTATCCACAATCCTTTTCTGTCCCATTTTCCTTGCTATCCTAAATACTTTCAATCCATGGCTGAACCATCCAGAAGAAGAAGAAGAAGAAGCTATGGCTCTGAAAGTACTCCTCCCGCTCGCGGTCCAAACATTCATGGTTGGATCTCCGATGAAGGAAGGCATGACGAGTACTTGCAATGGTGGAAAGAACGCAAGATTCTTCGTCAAAAATTTGCAGATCTCAATTGGTTTACGGTCCATCAATTTCAATTCTCTCAACAATTAATGGAGCAAGGCGTTCAATACCTACTGCATCTTCAAGGGCGCTATTACCCGGACTTGGTACGAGTATTTTACTACAATCTAAAGTCCCAAAACGGTATTATTCACACTCGGGTAAAAGGGATAGATATTACTTTAGATAATGATATTTGGACTAATGTTGCTCATCTTCCCTTATTTGAAAATGCCCTGCATGTGCCAAATGATTTTGGAGACTTTAACAAAATTTTGGCATATCGCTCATTTATGAGGAATCCACAACAGCCTCTACCAAACCGGCGATATCTCCTAGTGGGAAATCTCAGAATGGAGGAGCGAGTACTTCACTATCTAATTGTCTGGCTGCTGTGTCCAAGAGGTACAAATCTTGCTCAATGTTTTGAGACTGATTTGATGATTATGTCCGCCATCACTCAACATATCAACATCAATTGGGCAAGTCTCATCTCAGATACTATGGTCCGTGCCAAAAGGTATGACAGAGGTCATCTCCCATACCCTCTCCTGGTTTCTTTGATATGTATCTATAAAGGGGTTGATGTCACCGGAGAAAAACATCTCACTGTCTTACCTACCCATCAAATTGAAGAACCTGCTTTGCATCAAATGGGATTTATAAGACAAGGAAATTTGTTTGTCCGAGCTGATGAAGATATTGCACAGGAAGAAGATGCCTCAGCTGAAGAGGAGGAAGATATCCCTATGCCTCAACCAACCAATGTTGCTGGCCCATCAAATCCTACACAAGAATATAGTCTAGAAAGTATCTCTAGACAAATTGAAGCCATGGCCACTATGCAACAAACAAGAATGGATGACATGATGGCATACCACAATCTTAGATATGATGAGATTAATACTCATCTTAAGGAGATTGATGACAAACTAGGAAAACTATATGTCCCAGATAGTGATGATGATTAGGCATCTTTATATCTTTATGTTTGTTAGTGTGTGCCCTTTAAATTTGCTTCTATGCTTGTATGCCTCTTTAAATTTAATAAAAATGTGTGTTATCTTAAATTGTTCTATGCATCTATGCTTTTATTAAGGGGGAGTATAGTTTCTAATATATTTAGGGGGAGCTCTTATACATCACTTTTTAATAATGATCAAAAAGGGGGAGAAAATGTTTAAAGCCTTAAATTATTATTTCTAAGTTCACTAACAATTTTCTTCCGTAAAGTTATTTTGAATACAGATTGTTGTTAACAAAAGCTTTAAATCAAGAAGGTTTTGATCATCATCAAAAAGGGGGAGATTGTTAGCAAAATGATGAAGATGAAGTTTTGATGATGTCCAAATACAAGTCAAGCACAACCAAGACTCATGAAGAATGATCTTAGAAGACTTGTAACCTCGTGTAAAAATTGTATGAACATAGGAAAATTAGTAGTTTCATGTATGTAGTCAAAAGTGATGTAAAAATAAATCACGAGCAAAATCTGTGCAGTGCTAATCGATTAACAGGAGTGCTAATCGATTAGCGTTAATCGATTAACACAGGGCGTTAATCGATTGTTCCAGAGGCAAATGGCGAAGCACAGCATTTCGGTGTTAATCGATTAACACAGGGTGTTAATCGATTAACGTTAATCGATTAACAAGGGCTGTTAATCGATTAACATGCTGACCGTTTGAAAAACTAGCCGTTTTTTGAGACGTTGAACTATCCGTTGGGGTGTTAATCGATTAACCACTGTAGCTAATCGATTAACACAGTCAGAAAGGCTGCATACGAAAATGGAAGAGCCTTTTTTTTTAGAAGTCTATAAATAGACTCTCATTTCCTCTCAAGAAAACTTAACTAAACTTGAGAATCTCTTCCCTTGTGCTCTAAAACTCTGAAACTCTTAAGATTTGTGAGCTATTGTTCGGCTTGTGAAACTCTGTCTGTAGAGTTGGTGAAGTGCTGCTACGGTGACAGAGGAAATAGCCGGTTCATCCTTAGTGTGTCTGAGGAGGTGTTTGGAAGAGGAAGTTCATCCTTCGTGAAGTATTCGGAGGAAGTGTTTCATCTTTTGTGAAGACTCAAAGGAAGTGTTAGTTCATCTCTTGTGGCATCAAGAGAGGTGTTTTCTAAACCTTTACAAATTGTATTTGTGTAATTATAATTTGTAATTGTTTTGTGATAGTGAAATTGTTTATCTTGTTTTGAGATAAGCGACTGGACGTAGGATTGGTAAGATCCGAACCATGATAAAATTAACTGTGCAAATTTCTCTCTACCTTACTCTATTTAATTGTTTTATTAATTGCTAAGTAAGATAAATCGAGTAGAAATTTTTAAGGCACACATTTTTAAGTAAGAACCAATTCACCTCCCCTCTTGGTTTGTTATTCCACGCTAACCATTCCGCTGCAGACGCTCTGACAATAATATATAAATTATGAATTTTCAAGTGTGAGATTATGGGATGTTACATTTACAACAATATAGGATAAAGAGTATAGTACAATAAGTCTTGATTTTGTTTGTACTGCTTAATAAAAAAAGTTAGAATCTTATTGCAACAACTTTATTTGTTTTTTTTTCCTAATTATGATAATGTTTAATTTGATCTTATATAATAATCATCACGTGTGTTTGTTAATGAAAAAATTAATATTAATATATCACTAACCTGTTTTACCATTTATTTTTTATTTTATAAATAAAAATCATTTTATCCTTTGTTTTTATCCTTAGCTGGAGGAACTGAAACAATAAGTGCAAAACTAGTTTGTTAACAAATTTATAGAGGTTATTCTATAAAGGGAGGAAATATTTGATGGATGGAAACTTCATAGAGTATAAAACAAGTATGCTAGATAACCAGTGTAAATGAGGATACGATTCCAGAATATCTTGTAATAAATTTTTGTTATGTTTTGATTAATTTACTCTTTAAATTTTGAGTGACTACTCTCTTTATGCTGAAAATTATTTGTCTACAAGTATTATACTAGTATTTATGGTGTGTTATTCCTATAATGACTTAGTATCTTAAATTTCATATAATAATATATTACAATAAAAAGATCATAAAAGATTCGGATTAAGGTCTTATACTTATGACCATATTCATTACTCTTATATGACATATGTAATGGAGATTTTCAATCGCTCAATTTGTATTTTATGTTAACCATATTGGTGTATTTTATGAAAATATGTTGTTTTAATGCAGATAACATAAACGAATTAATACATATTATTCTTTAAATATTCAAAGACTGTGCATGTAAGACTCTTGAAAAATATTTACAATTTTATTACTAGTAAAAATATATTTCTTTGTGAATGAAAAATATAATAAGTTTATAAAATGTGAAAATTTAAATAAGAAATTTTGGTAGCTTAATTGGTAGAAAATTTTGGTGATAGGTTTAAACTCTTTTCTAGCTTTCTTGTAATATATATATATATATATATATATATATATATATATAATAAAATTTAAAATATTGATAATGGAGAAAACATTCATAATTGAAATCATAATTAAGGAATCCATTATGTAAGTGGTGAATCCATTATGTAAGTGGTAAATCCATTATGTAAGTGGTGAAATTAAAATAATAAATAATATTAAAAAAATTATGAATAGTAAAATTTTGGACTATAAATAACAAGCATGGGGAAGGCTAAAACTTGCACCAAAAATTTAGAAAAATTTAGAGAGAAGAGAGTTGGAGGAAATTCTAATTTCAAAGGGGAAATTCTGGAGGATTTTCTGGGAAATCGAATTCGGAGCAAGAGACGTCCGTTAGGATTTATAATTAGAAGTCTCTACTTAGAGAAACAATTCCTGCAAGTTTGAGTAAATTAATTACCCCTGTAGATCTCTTACTGAGTCCTCTCGATAAAATATAGATTATGACTAATTTAACCGTTAGAGTGAGGCCAAACTTTAGTATGTAGCTCATAAGACATATTTGGTCATCTTGACCGTTCAGATTTGTAATCAGATGTCTGTGCTTAGAGAAATTAGTTCTGCATTTTGAGTATAACCGAAAACCACTTAAAATTATACACCTGAGTTACCTCGTTAAAACCTCAATATCTATCTATTTAACCGTTGGATCAACCTTAACATTTAATATGTAGTTCCTAACACATATTTTATTACTTTCACCGTCCAGATTTGAAATCTGAGATACCGATTTAGAGATATTAATTACCCATCTTCTCAAGGATGTAAATATTGTTAATTTCCGTTTTTGGACCATTTATACAAAAATTATGAGTTCTACCTTATTAACCGTTAGATTCAACTAAATATTTTACCACATGATCTAAACATGTTTTTAATTAGTTTGATGGGTTCAAATATTTAATTAATGATATGAGTGAAGAGTAATGTTTTTACAAAATAGTAAATTTATTTGAATTGAGTAAAAATCTTGAGTAATTATTCTTAAATTGTATGTGTAGTTGTATTTTGAAGAGTGGAATGTTTGAAATGCGTAGTATGATGTGATTTATGTGTGAAGTATGTGAATGTATGAGATATGTTGGATTCACTGTGATAATATGATGGTATTTGGTTATTCATGTCTTGGGTTAAGTTTCAAAGTGACAGTATGATTCATAAACGTAATTCCATGATCTTCAAGGAGAGGATACATGGTGGTGATTTAGGGGTGTATAGAATGATTACATGGTAGCTCAGTTTTGGGGGTCATCTTGAAACTCCAATGGTCTTTCTTTTCATGTAGAGAGGATTGAACCATGTGGTGAGGAGTAGCAGGAGGTCATAGTCTTGGGTGCTTCCATATGATCCAAGGTGAGTGATAACGGATTAACCTCGTGACTGTGGCCGGGCGGTAGTGCCCAAGTTTCATAAGGCGATAGTGTCGGGCGGTAGTGCCCAAGTTTCATAAGGCGGTAGTGTCGGGCAGTAGTGCCCAAGTTTCATAAGGCGGTAGTGCCGGGCAGTAGTGCCAAAGTTTCACAAGTTTCATAAGAGGGTAGTGTCGGGCGGTAGTGCCCAAGTTTCATAAAACCACCACGAGTGCAAGACCCGCCATAGCTCGGTAATCATTCTAGTTCAGACGAGTCGGGGTATAAAGTAACAAGTCTTGTGATGTCATTTTACCATGTGTATCAAAGTAATGGATGAGTAAGTATGATGTGATTGTAGTATGATGGTGTGAGTATGTCTGACATAATTATTATGAGGTTTGCATGCATGTTTTATAAATGATTGGTTGCATGTTAGCTCACCTTACTTGTTTGTGTTTTTGTGTTTGGGTATGTGCGATGATTATATAATTCGTTATACAGGAGCAGAGGAAGGAATGTCGCCTCACTCAGTGCCAAGGAAGGGAGGGATAGAAGAACTTAAGTTATAGTTTTATAGTTGAAATCTCAGCCCAAAACCTGTAATGTTTATATATATAATTTTTCAAATGTGAGAATTTGTGATGTTACATTGCATATCTATTAAAATATCTAACTAGAGATGAACGGTATATGTAATTGACTTAACCAAAATGGTTAATTTATTAAGTATCTAATATATGCACTCATGGAAGTGTGAAGTATATATGCACTCATGGAAGAACTGAAAGGGAGAATTTTATGAAGTTTTAAACAAAGTTTTTCCTTGACATTGCATGTGTGTGAGTGGTATATGTGTGTCTTGTGGATATGTATGTGTTGATGGATGTGTGTTTTACTCAATTTGTAGTACTTCAAAACTACAAATTTTAGTAAAAAAAAATATTCAAGATCCAAATGCTTTAAAAATGGATTGAGTTGGGTTAATTTAATATTAGAGGCAACCTAATCCAACCTGATATTAATTTAATTTAATTTTCTTGTTATTATTAAAACTTTCAATCAAATCTACAAATTTATAAAAATAAAATAAAATACAACGGTTTCCAATCCAATTAAAATACAATAGTGAATAAATAAATATAAATAATATTAATTTATGTATAATATAGTTTAAGTTTTTATATAAAAAAAAAACAAATGATATTAATTTTCATAGATAAAATATTATAGTAATGTATTTTAAAATTAGGGTATATAATTAAACATTTTATCAATAGGAATTAAGCATATAAATAAAATTAAAACTTATTTAAATTTTTTATAAATTTTAATATTTTTAATTGAGTTTCTCTTAATGATTTACTGAGTATTTAAATTTTTTGTATATTTTTAATTGAGTATTTATTGTTTAAAGCTTCCATTAATAAAATAATATAGTTATTATTTTATTTTTTTATTGTTTTTATAGATTAAAAATTTTATAATTAATATATAATAATATTAAAATTAATATAAAATATTATTTTGAAAATTTGTTAAATAAAAATATATTTTTATCATGACCTACGTCAATAATAATGATAAAGACAGTCCTTTTATTATATTGAAAGAGGTTACAATTTCATAATTAATCATATATTTAATTAAAATAACAAAGAATTACTTGTTATTTAATAGTTATCACAAACTCTCTCGTTGAAAAAATAAGATAACAAAATAAAAAAATATTAAAATATAAAAAAATATAACAAAATATTCAACTAAAAATATATAAACGTTTAAATAGTCAAAAGATTAATAAAAGTTTAATTAAAAATAATTAATTGTTTCATTATTATAGCAAATTTTGTGTATTTATCTGACTTTAAAAACTATTGCTTCGTTTTGGAGTGAAATAATATTTACAATGGGAGAGAAGGATTTTGAGGATGAAATTAGTTTGTATTTACTTATTTGAAAGCGAGATAAAGTGAAATTTTGCGAAGATACAAAGTTTTTGTTTTAATTTTTTTTTATCAGAGTGTGTTCAATTAGTCATTAAATATGTATTCCATGGCGAAGCTGATTGGTATAGGTGGTTGGTAAGTATATAAATTTTGAGACGTAGAGAAACTGAGTTCATTTTCATTCACTATGGTGGAAAGAGTGGTGTTCTGAATTATTTCGCGGGTGAGTTATCTGTGTGTATATGGTTTATAAGTTTATAGTTTTGTATTCACTAATAGGAAGTGTGCTACCAAGTTGTGAGGTACCGAACTATATTGCAGAACTATCGAGCTACTGAGTTGTGCTATCGCATTGTTAATATTTTATCATTCACATCTTCCATGGTAGTGAAGATGAAGATAAACCAAAGCTTATGGTTGAAGATGAAGGAGAGAGAATTGATTTCCCTTCAGGTAGAACTGATTCCACCATACAACAAGACGAAAAATAAAACTTATTTCGTAACTGATTACAATGTGATCGATTCTAGGAGCTTGTAATCAATTTTGT
The DNA here is from genome assembly GCA_027742785.1 of Vigna reflexopilosa. Taxonomy (NCBI): domain Eukaryota; kingdom Viridiplantae; phylum Streptophyta; class Magnoliopsida; order Fabales; family Fabaceae; genus Vigna; species Vigna reflexopilosa. Next base: position 20,833 of record JAFNIE010000195.1, read on the forward strand.
GAGGCATTGTAACTCATTCCAGAATGTTGTAATTGACTACTTGACATTCTAATCCATTCCAATAATTTTTTTTTTGTACGAGATTCATGATCGAAGGAGAAGTTGGAGTAATACTCATACACGTGAAACTGGGTTCGTGTAATGGTGTTGATTTCATGATGACTTTATTAAGTGTTTGATCATAGATATTTATTTATTAATTTTTTTTTTAATTTTAGTATTTCTAATAATTTTTTCAAAACATATATAATTCATAAATATCATTTTATATTATTTATAATGTTAAAAACAATTTAATAATATTTATTTTCTATTTATTAAAATATTTTTTAATTTAATACATTTCTCAAATCTCTCACAAATTTTTCTTTCAAATATTTTTTCTATCACTTCCAAATTTTTTTATAAAAATAACATACACTCTCCTTTTAAATCCAGTCAAATTTATCTAGTAAAAAATTGAATACGCATAAATGCTTTTGGATAAAGTTTTTGGTTTGGTCTTTTCCGATACGTCGACATTAAATTGTATTTAATGTATTTGTCAGGTAAGTAGTTGTTTCAATTAATTTTATTTGTGAGTGGTAGTTTAATAATTAATAAAACTTAGTACTATCAAAATTTCGAAAAGAAACAGATTTTTTTTTGTGTGATTTTTAAATGTCTTCATCTAATTTGTGCTCTCAATATTTATGTCTTATTTAAGTTTTTATTTATAATTTTTTAAATTAACTTCCATTTAATTCTACTAAAATAACAAGTTTTAACTTAATTATCACTTTGAATATATGCTCAATATCACTTTGAATATATGCTCACATTGATAAAAAAAAGTTATTTATTAAATGCAAAACAGTTAACTAAAAAACCTATACGGGAGAACAACTCTAATCTAACTTTTTTTTCCTGAAGAAGAGAAAGACACGAAAAAAATAGAAAAGCCAAGTAAACAAAAATATTATGTATTCATATTATGTCTACATATATATTGTTAAATTTTTTATTAATATTTATGTATTTCTTTATCATAATAAAATATTTTTATTATAAAAGTAGTATATTAATAATAATTTATATTTTTTTCTCAGTACAAATAATTTTTTTATTTTTTCTTCTCTTCCCCTCCCCCAATCAAATAAAATATCTCATGTATTTATTACAAACATATATTATCATGTGTGGTTATGAAAAATGAAGTCATATTATCTATTCTTTATACGTTCATTTTATCATGTACTAATAAAAAATTGTTTTTATACAGTAATATATATATATATATATATATATATATTATTTAATAAATAAAAATATTATTTTAAAATTTTAATATATTTTATATATTTGATATTTCTGAAATGTTTTTGAAGATAGAATTTCTCTTTTGATCGTAACAGTAATAGTACGTTTGATGTGGTGCAACTTCATAAATGTATATAAATGGTTCAGTACGCTTTTTGGTATGCATTATTTAATATTTGTAAGTATTTATGGGATTAATTTGAGACTGTTTGTGTTTGGGTATGTGCGATGATCGTATAACTCAGTGTCAATGAAGGGAAAGATAAAAGAATAGAGTAGAAGAACTCAAGTTGTAATTATGATTTTGTAGTTAAAATCTGAGTTTAAAACATATATACACATATATATCAACTATGAATTTTTAAGTATGAGATTACGGGATGTTACCGTAAATGTAATGTTATAATATATAAATTATGAATTTTCAAGTGTGAGATTACAAGATAAAGAATACCGTACAATAAGTATTGATTTTGTTTGTCCTGCATAATAAAAAAGTTAGAATCTTATTGCACCAACTTTATTTATGTTTTTTTTCCTAATTATGATAATGTTTAATTTGATCTTATATAATAATCATCACGTGTGTTTGTTAATGAAAAAATTAATATTAATATATCACTAACCTGTTTTACCCTTTATTTTTTATTTTATAAATAAAAATCATTTTATGTTAACCATATTGATGTATTTTATGAAAATATATGTTGTTTTAATGCAGATATGTGTGTCTTGTGGATATGTATGTGTGGATGGATGTGTGTTTTACTCAATTTGTAGTACTTCAAAACTACAAATTTTAGTAAACAAAAATACTCATGATCCAAATGCTTTAAAAATGGATTGAATTGGGTTAATTTAATATAAGAGGCAACCTAATCCAACCTGATATTGTTTTAGTACACTGGAAATTGGGTTTACTCTACAAACAAATATGGCTTTGTGTAATAACTTTTTTCCAATATTATTTCACAATAGCCGATAATCTCCTTTCCTTTGCATGGTAAAGTAGTCTATATACATACTCTCTAGCCATATCATAAAACGTTTTATTATATATTAATTTAATTTAATTTTCTTGTTATTATTAAAACTTTCAATCAAATCTACAAATTTATAAAAATAAAATAAAATACAACGGTTTCCCATCCAATTAAAATACAATACTGAATAAATAAATATAAATAATATTAATTTATGTATAATATAGTTTAAGTTTTTATATTAAAAAAACAAATGATATTAATTTTCATAGATAAAATATTATATTAATGTATTTTAAAATTAGGGTATATAATTAAACATTTTATCAATAAGAATTAAGCATATAAATAAAATTAAAACTTATTTAAATTTTTTATAAATTTTAATATTTTTAATTGATTTTCTCTTAATGATTTACTGAGTATTTAAATTTTTTGTATATTTTTAATTGAGTATTTATTGTTTAAAGCTTCCATTAATAAAATAATATAGTTATTACTGTATTTTTTTATTGTTTTTATAGATTACAAATTTTATAATTAATATATAATAATATTAAAATTAATATAAAATATTATTTTGAAAATTTGTTAAATAAAAATATATTTTTATCATGACCTACGTCAATAATAATGATAAAGACAGTCCTTTTATTATATTGAAAGAGGTAACAATTTCATAATCCATCATATATTTAATTAAAATAACAAAGAATTACTTGTTATTTAATAGATATCACAAACTCTCTCGTTGAAAAAATAAGATAACAAAATAAAAAAAATTTAAAATATAAAAAAAAATAACAAAATATTCAACTAAAAATATATAAACGTTTTCAAAAGATTAATAAAAGTTTAATTAAAAATAATTAATTGTTTCATTGTTATAGCAAATTTTGTGTATTTAGCTGACTTTAAAAACTATTGCTTCGTTTGGAGTGAAATAATATTTACAACGGGAGAGAAGGATTTGAGGATGAAATTAGTTTGTATTTACGTATTTGAAAGCGAGATAAAGTGAAATTTTGCGAAGATTAATTTTTTGAATCACTTTTTAAATATGCTTATGTGAAGATATTATTTATGAAAATACATTTTTACTATCAACTTCATTTGTTCATTGTATTGATTGGTTACTCTTTTGACCATGTAAAGATTTTTATAAAGTCACGAGCTACACAATGTGATTCCCAACCTAACATGAATGATCATACAAAGTTTTTGTTTTAATTTTTTTTTACCAGAGTGTGTTCAATTAGTCATTAAATATGTATTCGATGACGAAGCTGGTTGGTAAGTATATAAATTTTGAGACGTAGAGAAGCTGAGTTCATTTTCATTCACTATGGTGGAAAGAGCAGTGTTCTAAATTGTTTCGAGGGTGAGTTATCTGTGTGTGTACATGGTTTATAAGTTTATAGTTTTCTGTTCACTAATAGGAGGTGTGCTACCAAGTTGTGAGGTACCGAACTATGTTGCAGAACTATCGAGCTACTGAGTTGTGTTATCGCGTTGTTAATATTTTATCGTTTACATCTTCCATGGTAGTGAAGATGAAGATAAACCAAAGCTTATGGTTGAAGATGAAAGAGAGAGAATTGATTCCCCTTCAAGTGGAACTGATTCTACCATGCAACAAGACGAAAAATGAAACTGATTTCGTAACTGATTACAATGTGATTGATTCTAGGAGTTTGGAATCAATTTTATGAGGCGTTGTAACCAATTCCAGAATGTTGTAATTGATTAATTGACATTCTGATCCATTCTAATAAATTTTTTTTGCACAGATTCATGGTCGAAGGAGAAGTTGGAGTAATACTCATACACGTGAAACATGACTTTATTAAGTGTTTGATCATATATATTTATTTATTAATTTTTTTAAATTTTAGTATTTCTAATAATTTTTTCAAAACATATATAATTCATAAATATCATTTTATATTATTTATAATGTTAAAAAAAATTTAATAATATTTATTTTCTATTTATTAAAATATTTTTTAATTTAATACATTTCTCAAATCTCTCACAAATTTTTCTTTCAAATATTTTTTCTATCACTTTCAAATTTTTTATAAAAATAACATACACTCTCCTTTTAAATCCAGTCAAATTTATCTAGTAAAAAATTGAATACGGATAAATGCTTTTGGATAAAGTTTTTGGTTTGGTCTTTTCCTATACTTCGAGAACCATTAAATTGTATTTAATGTATTTGTCAGGTAAGTAGTTGTTTCAATTAATTTTATTTGTGAGTGGTAGTTTAATAATTAATAAAACTTAGTACTATCAAAATTTTGAAAAGAAACAGATTTTTCTTTGTGTGATTTTTAAATCTCTTCATCTAATTTGTGCTCTCAATATTTATGTCTTATTTAAGTTTTTATTTATAATTTTTTAAATTAACTTCCATTTAATTCTACTAAAATAACAACTTTTAACTTAATTATCACTTTGAATATATGCTCAATATCACTTTGAATATATGCTCACATTGATAAAAAAAGTTATTTATTAATTACAAAACAGTTAACTAAAAAACTTATATGGGAGAACAACTCTAATCTAACTTTTTTTTACTGAAGAAGAGAAAGACACGAAAAAATTAGAAAAGCCAAGTAAACAAAAATATTATGTATTCATATTATGTCTACATATATATTGTTAAATTTTATTAATATTTATGTATTTCTTTATCATAATAAAATATTTTTTTATAAAAGTAGTATATTAATAATAATTTATATATTTTTTCTCGGTACAAATAATTTTTTTATTTTTTCTTCTCTTTCCCTCCCCCAATCAAATAAAATATCTCATGTATTTATTACAACCCAATCAAATAAAATATCTCATGTATTTATTACAAACATATATCATCATGTGTGGTTATGAAAAATGATGTCATTATCTATTCTTTATATGTTCTGTAACATCCCAATTATATAATACAAATTATTACATAATACAGACGTCAACATTCCAATATAGAGAACAGTCAGAATAAGACGTGTAATTTAATTGTTAAATTACAGTCATCCAAATAAAATGAGGGACAATCTAAACTTGAACAGTTGAAAGGATTGATCATTACAAGTGATCAATCAGGAAACTCCTAAGAAGACTACTCTGCAACCTCAGCAACCTCCAGCTCCTGCTCCAAGGGAAACTCTTCGACGACATCTGCTCCCATCCAAGTGGATGATCATCGCCAGAGAATCATACCCAAACAACACACAACACAAACAATGCAAGGGTGAGCTAGATATAAAAAGCATGTTATACAATCCAACATGATATACAACAATCAATCATACATGGTAAATTTAATATCACAAGACTTATCACATTAAACCCCGACTTGTTACTTTATATCCCGACTCGTCCGGACCAGAATGATTCCCGAGCTATGGCGGGTTATGCACTCGTGGTGGCCTCTACTGCTTTGCAAAGCCATTGCCAATGGGTTTCACCCTACCACACTCACGAGGTTAGTCCGTTCCGCGCCTTGGAGCATACTGGAAGCCTCCGAGACTAGGACCTCCTGCTACTCCTCACCACATGGATCGATCCTCTCTACTTGAGAATGAAAGACCATTGGAGCGTCAGGAAAACCCCCAAGACTGAGCTACCATGAAATCATTCTGTACACCCCAAATCACCACCATGTCTCCTTTTCCTTAGGATCATGGAATTACGTCTACCACCATGTATCCCCTCCTTGAGGACCATGGAATTACGTCCACCACCATGTATCCCCATCTTGAGGACCATGGAATTACGTCTGTGAATTATACTGTACTGACCAATACCAAATATCCCCATATATTACAGTGAATCCAACATGCCTCATAAATCGTTTCACAGTGTATATATTTTCCAAACATTGCGCATAATTCAATAAATTCAAAATCCAACATATCTCACAAATTCACATTCATTTCTCAATATATATATATATATATAAATAATTTCCAAACATTGCATATAATCAAATTCATGAGAAAAATAATTTAAAACTGGACATTTCAAAATACCAAAACGGACGAGCACTGTTCACTGGGAACAGTGAACGAACGCTCGCTGGAAGCGCATGGACGAACGCTCACCGGAAGCGCATGGACGAACGTTCACACAGGCGAACGCAGGCGAACGCTCAAAGGACGAACGCGGACGAACGCTCAAAGCAAAACAAGGATGAACGCTCAATTTATTCAACCAAGGACGAACGCTCACCAGATGAAACCTTGGACGAACGCTCACTTGAAGTATCGGACGAACGCTCACACTGGAGTCAAGGACGAACGCTCACAGGAAACCAAGAACGAACGCTCGCTCACAAGAACTTAAGGACGAACTCTCACTTATCAGTTGAACGAACGCTCACTGTTGAACTTAAGACGAACGCTCACTTATCATTTGGACAAACCTCCAACTCAAAAATGGACGAACGCTCACTACCATTTGGACGAACATCCAACTTTAGCTCAAAAAGGACGAACGCTCTCCGTTGCATCTCGCGCTCGGGCGCGAGATGTTGGGCGCGGCAATTCCAGAGACCGCTCGCGCCGGGCGCCCGGGCGTGACAGGGGCGCCGGGCGTGAATTCTGCAGAATGCAGAATTCTGCAGATTTCGGACAGAACCACATTTTTCCAATTCTAGTCATTTTTATTAACTTCTAACACTCCTAATTCATGTTTTATACTAGATTGGACTTATCTAAATGATTATAACAGTTCCTTAATCAATTCCAAAGGGATTCAAACTCAATTTCAACCACAAAATTCCAATTTTCACAACTTAGGTACCCAAAATCCAATTCTACCACTTTACACCTATTTTGATCAATTTGATGGTTCAAACAAGTCACAATACAGTATTTGAAACTGTTCCAAAGGCTCAATAACACTCTAAACCCCAATTGCTCAAAATCACTACCTCACTTCCTCTCCAAAAGGCTAAAAAGCTACAAAATCCTAACTTTCCTTCAATTCCAAAACATCCAAGATTTTATACATGAATCAACACATCAATTTCAGTCCAAGCATACATACAACAACAATTTTCCAGCATCCTACTCATGCAATCACTATCAACATCCAGAAAATCCAACTCCCCTTACCTCTTGAAGACCTCCTAGCCAAACTTGAATGCAGAAATTCCAAACGTTCTCTGCCTCACCACTGGATGCAGCAAGCTTCTTCTTCTCCTTCTCCCGTACGTTCAGCAAGCTCTCTCCCTCAAGCTTGCAGCTGCCACGCGGACGCCCTCTGCCTTTCTTCTCCCAAATCTGCAAGTTCTCCCTTCTTCCAGATGAAAAATCCAAAACTCTCTTCAATTCCTGGTTTCTCTCTCTAAGAAGAAAGAAATTGTGTACTCCACTGCTGGTGCCAGCTCAACCGTTCCCCTCTCCTTCCTCAGTGCTCCATCCACTAATGGAGGTAGGTGATGATGGTGCTTGGAGCACTTCCTGGTGGCTGAACCACTCTAAGGTGGGGAGACCCACCACTCACCTTCGCTTCCTACCAACTCCACTAGCCGCCCACCATCATCATGCAGCCGCCCACTTTGAGCTTCTTCTTCCACTACCAAATATGCAGCCGTCCACTACCTCAGCTTCCTTTCCAGCCAATGACATCCTCCCTTTCTTCTCTTCTTCCTCTCCCTCACAGCTTTCTCCAAAAACGAAAACACTCCCTCTTCTCACTCCTTTCTCTCTCCCTCTCACTGCCGAAAAGGAAAACATTGCCCCTTCCCCCTTTTCTTTTCTTCTCTTCCACTGCCCAACCAAAACCAAACTAAACACCTTCTTTGAAATCCAGCCGCCCCCCCTTTCTCTCTCCTTTCTTCGTAACTCAGCCGCCCCTCCTTTTATTTTTCTTTCTAACATCCCCCCTTTTCTCCTCTGCCCCAAATAATGCAGCTCAAAAATATGGAAGTGGTGCCCATCATGTCTCCCACCCATCCTACACATCATCACGGGTCTTACATGTTCATTTTATCATGTACTAATAAAAAATTGTTTATATACAGTAATATATATATATATATATATATATATATATATATATATTAGAGTTTTAGGATAACTACCAACAACACGATTTTCAACGTCAACATATACGTTAATATCATACCATTATAGAGTCTCTCCCCGAGACTCATACTATATTTCAAATGCATAATTTCATATCAAACATCATAAAATACATTGATAATAGAATTCATACAAAATATTTGACAATCATAAAAAAAATAATCTTAATATAAAAATTCTTAGGGAAACAAGAACTTGAATCTGGCATAGCCGGTTAGACAACTTCTCATCCTTCCAAAAATACAATATAAATAAATCAAGAAAGTAATAAAAGTATGGGGAAACAAGAAGTTGAATCTGGCAGAGCCGGTTAGACAACTTCCCATCCTTCCAAAAATATAATATAAATAAATAAGAAAAACAATAAGAGTCTCGGAAAACAAGAAGTTGAATCTCGCAGAGCCGGTTAGATAACTTCTCATCCTTCCAAAAATACAATATAAATAAATAAGGAAAACAATAAAAGTTTGGGGAAACAAGAAGTTGAACCTGGCAGAACCGGTTACACAACTTCTCATCCTTCCAAAAATACAATATAAATAAATAAGGAAAACAATAAAAGTCTCAGAAACAAGAAGTTGAATCTGGCAGAGCCGGTTAGACAACTTCTCATCCTTCCAAAAATACAATATAAATAAATAAGGAAAATAATAAAAGTTCTTGAAGTTGAATCTGGCAGAGTCGATTAGACAACTTCTCATCCTTCCAAAAATACAATATAAATAAATAAGGAAAACCGTAAAAAAACTTTGGGGAAACAAGAAGTTGAATTTGGCAAAGCTAGTTAGACAACTTCTCATCCTTCCAACAATACAAAAGAAGAAACTAATAACATACAAATAACATAACATAATCAATATCGTATTTTGCAACTATCAAACTTGGATTTCCTCACAGAAGCATGTTTTTATTCAAAATTCAGATCATACAGAAACAAAATGCTTCATATTCAAGATTTAAGATCAAACAAAAGCAAAATATTACATATGCAAGACTCAGGATAATACAAAACAAAAACTTAAGAGTAACTCCCCTTACTTCTATTCCAGACTTAATCTTCTCCTTAGAAACCGTTCGCCGAAAACTTTCAGGATTTCCCCTTTGCAACTAGAATTTCCTCAACCTCTCTTCTCTCAAAATTTCTCTCAATTTTTGGTGCAAGTTTCAGCCTTCCTCATGCTTGCTATTTATAGGCTAAGATTTGACACAATTTAGTTTTTTTCTTAATAATATTTTTTTATAAGTTATATTTAAATTCCATTACAGAAAGTTGTTTTCCCTTAACTCCACTTCTGAAAGTAGTTTTGTCTTTTTATTTATTTATTTATTTATTTTAATATTTTATTAAAAATACTATTTTTTAAAAAATAATATTTTGACTTCACGATCAAAAGTGTTTTGCTCACCATTCCACTTTTGAAAGGTTCTTTGTCATTTTTCAATCATATTATATATATATATATATATATATATATTATTTTTTTTTGGACTTTACATTCTCTCCAACAACAAAAATTTTCGACCTCGAAAATTCGACATTTCATAAAAAAAGATGGGGATAAGAATGTTTTACATCATCTTCTAATTCCCATGTAGAATCACTTGTTTTCCTATCCCAAACTACCTTGACTAAGTTGATAGTCTCCCTCTGAGCTCCTTTGTCTTAGTGTCTTCTACACAAACAGGTTGTGCTTCTACGGAGAGATCTTCTTTGATTTGAATCTCTTCTACTTCTAGAATGTGAGAAGGATCATGAACATATTTTCTTAGTTGAGAAACATGAAAAACTGAATGGAGTTTGGCTAACTGAAGGGGTAACGCCATCTCGTAAGTGACTGGCCTAATTCTTCTCAAAATTTGATAAGGACCAATGAACTTAGGAGAAAGTTTCTTCGGACGAAGAGCCCTTCCTACTCCCGTGGTTGAAGTGACCCGTAAAAAGACATGATCTCCGACTGCAAACTCCAATGGTCTTCTCCTTTGATCAGTATATGACTTTTGTTTACTCTGCGAAGCCTTCATTCTTTCTCGTATCAACTTTACTTTGTCTGTGGACTGTTGTAGTAATTCAGGTCCTATCAAAGCCTTTTCACTGTCCTGGTACCAACATAAAGGAGTTCGACATCGTCTTCCATACAGAGCCTCGTAAGGTGCCATTCCAATACTAGCATGAAAGCTATTATTGTAGGTGAATTCCACTAGAGGAAGTACTTCATCCCAACTACCCAGATGATCCAATACACAAGTTCTCAATAGATCTTCTAATGATTGGATGGTTCTTTCATATTGTCCATCGGTTTGGGGATGATACGCGGAACTCATTCGTAACTTGTTGCCCATAACTTCTTGTAGAGTTTGCCAGAATCTAGAAGTGAATCTTGGGTCTCGATCTGACACAATGCTTGAAGGGACGCCATGCAATCTTACTATCTCTTTTATGTATAGTTGTGCCAACTTAGCCATTGACATTCTCATATTTATTGCTAAAAGGTGAGTAGTTTTTGTCAATCGGTCAATGATGACCCAGATAGAATCATTACCTCTTACTATCCGTGGTAAATGAGTGACGAAATCCATAACAATGCTATCCCACTTCCATTCTGGTATGTCTAATTATTGTAGCAATCCTCTAGGTCTCTGATGTTTCACTTTTGCCTTCTAACAAATTAAACAAGCCGCTACAAATTATGCTACTTCCTTCTTCATTCCTGGCCACCAAAATGACTCCTTGAGATCTTGATACATTTTAGTCATACCTAGATGTATGCTAAAACAACTTTTGTGTCCTTCTTCAAAGATTAGTCTTTTTATATCTGCATTGTCTGGTACACATATTCTACTTCTAAATCTTAATACATCATCAGATCCTAGCCTAAATTCTTTAGCCTTATTTGTACCAATCATTTTTGTTATCTTTTTCAAGCCAAGATCCGATAATTGCTTCTCTTTAATTAAAGTAAGAAAATCACTAGATATAGTCATACTACTGCATCTAATGAAATCTTCTTCAAACTCCATCTGTAACTTCAGATCTCTGAACTTCTCCACCAACTCCTGTTCTTTGATCATCATATGAGAAACATGAATTGCCTTTCTACTCAAAGCATCGGCTACCACGTTTGCTTTTCCGGGATGATATAGGAGTTCGAAATAATAATCCTTCAAGAATTTCATCCACCGTCTTTGCCTCATATTCAGCTCCTTTTGGTCAAATAAGAACTTCAAGCTTTTGTGATCACTGCATACTTGAAATTGAGCTCCATAGAGATAGTGCCGCCAAATCTTCAAGGAAAATACCACCGCTGCCAATTCCAAATCATGAGTAGGATAATTCTTCTCATGAGTCTTTAATTGTCTTGAAGCGTATGCCACCACTCTTCTTTCTTGCATGAGCACACAACCTAATCCCTGATGAGAAGCATCACAATAAACTTCAAACTTTTTACTTGGTTCAGGGATTACCAAAATCGGTGCACTAGTCAGCTTCAGCTTCAGCTCCAAAAAACTCTTCTCACACTTATCCGTCCAGACAAATTGTTGATCTTTACGAGTTAGTTGTGTTAAAGGCGCTACTATTCTAGAGAAATTCTCTATAAACCTTCTATAGTAGCCAGCTAATCCCACAAAACTCCTTATTTCTGTTATAGTCTTCGGTCTTTCCCACTGCAACACTGCTTCAACTTTTGTTAGATCCACCGCTATGCCTTGAGATGATATAACATGTCCTAAGAATTTCACGTCTTGCATCCAAAACTTGCATTTTTACATCTTTGCATACAATTTCTTCTCCCTCAAGATCCCAAGGATGGTCCTTAAGTGTTCAACATGTTCTTCTTGAGTCTTAGAATAGATAAATATGTCATCTATAAAGACTACAATGAACTAATCTAGGAATGGTCGAAAGATTCTGTTCATGAAATCCATGAATAGAGCTGGAGCATTAGTTACACCGAACGACATAACTACATACTCGTAGTGTCCGTATCTGGATCTAAAAGCGATCTTCTGTACATCTTCTGTCTTCACCAAAATTTGATGATATCCAGACCTGAGATCTATCTTTTGAAACACCTGAGCTCCATGCAACTGGTCCAGCAGATCATCAATACTAGGTAGAGGATATTTGTTCTTGATGGTTAGCTTGTTCAACTGTCTGTAGTCGACACACAATCTAAAGCTTCCATCCTTCTTCTTTACCAACAGTACAAGTGCTCCCCAAGGTGACACACGTGGTCGAATAAATTGCTTCTCCATTAATTCTTCAATTTGCTTCTTCAATTCAATTAACTCCGCCGGAGCCATTCGATATGGAGCTACTGATATTGGTCCAGCTCCGGGTATTAAATCAATGGAGAATTATATTTCTCGTTAAGGAGGCAATCTCGGTACTTCTTTTAGGAACACATCACTAAACTCATTAATTATAGGAGTATCAAGATTTTGTTCATTTTTCTTAACTTTCATATGAGTCAAGATGACGAAACACGAAGATCCATCTTTGACTTCCTTTAACAGTTGTTGTACTGACAAAAACTCCGCTTCTTCAGGATTAGGGAAAATCAACTCCTTTTTGCTACAATCAATAAGGATACGATTGGCAGATAACCAATCCATTCCTAAGATTACATATAAACCTTGTAAGGGTAAAGATATAAGATGTACTTTGAACCTACGTCCTTCTATAACTATCGGACATTGAGGACACATCCTCGATGTTTTTATCAATTTAGAGGCTGGTGCAGATACCATGAGATCATAATGTAACTCTCTCACGGGTAGGTGCAACTCTTGAATAAGAGTTTCAGACAAAAAGGAGTGTGTCGCTCCAGAATCAAATAGCACATTCAACTCTCTACCAGCTATCATACAACATCATATTATGAGAATACCTGATTTTGCAGCTTCTGCTCCAGTCAAAGCATAGACCCTTCCAGTTGCTTGGGGCCTATTGTCAGTCCTTCTCTGTTGAATCGGTTGTTGAGGTTGAGTTGCTTCTCTTTTAGAGGGACAGTCTCTAGCAAAATGTCCTTCTGCTCCGCAAAGAAAACATTTGTTGAGTAAATTAACTCGTGGACAAACGCTCTTCAGATGAGGTCCTCCGCAAACGTAACATCGGATTATTTTATGTTGGGGTTGCTGTTATGAGGATTCCTTTGAGGTTGCGGTCTTTCATAAGGTCGGATCCTTATGTTCTGTCCAACTCATGACCCAGATGGTCCTCCTTCCCTTGGTAACTTCTGAACTTCAATCTCACTTATTAACCTTTCCACAACTTTGTCATGTTCCACTAAAGCAGCAAACTCCTTAATAGCTAAAGGACTCACAGCTGTTTGAATGTTTGCTCTCAATCCATTTTTGAATTTCCTGCACCTCCATTCTTCATTTGACGGTTGGGTGTAGAAACGAACCAAGTGTTTGAACCTGTCTGCATATTCAGCTACGAATTTGTTGCCTTGCACCAGCTGCAAGAACTCCACCTCTTTCAAATGTCTCACACTGTCCGGAAAGTACTCAGCATAAAATTTACTCTTAAAAATTTCCTAAGTCATAATCTCACCACTTTCCTCTAATACTAGCTTTGTGTTGTTCCACTAGTGTACTACTTCCCCAGATAGCTGATACTCAGAGTTGGACACCTTTTCGCTTAAAAAATCTTTTCCATGTTCTTTATCCAGAGATCAGCCTCATCCGGACTTGTTTTCCCATTAAAAACAGCTGGACAATGTTGCAGAAAATTTTCTAAGGTCCATTCCTGAACTCTCTGAGGTTGAGCTTCCACATGGGTGTCATTCTCGGCTAGCTGTCTTAAGGCTTCCACATGTTCTCTTTGGCTTGCTTCAGAATTTAGTCTGGCCACTTATAACTGTTGTAGGGCCGTTTCGTGCTGTTGCATTAAAGTAGCTCCTTGTTGTTGAAGAGCGGATGCGATAGATTCTAAAGCCCTTGCAAGGCTGGGCATCTCAGAGGTTTCACGGTTGGGTTGTCTACGTGCCATTTCTCTCTGTTCACACAGAGAATTATTATTGTTATGATTTATAATATGAGTTTGTAGGATAAATTCACAACTCTTAGGTCGTCTTAAGGACGAACCGCTCTGATACCACTAAATGTAACACCCCAAAAAAAAATTTAAACATCTGACACACAAATTATTTCATTAATAATAAAAACATCGTACAATATTACAATCATCCATTTAGGAGTAACATAGTTCACACTGGAAATACATTATTTTTTTTAAACTACTCTTCCTTTTTCTGTTGCTTCCTCCTTTACTTGTATTGGTTCGGACGTCGTTCCGTCATCTGCTCTCGTATAACATAAACATCATACGATCATCGCAAAACTAAGATTTTCCGGCACAAACAAACAATTAAGGGTGAGCTACCATGCAAAATTCAAAGAAAAGCATTACACTATTATTATACTAATACATTCACCATAAATTCTTATAAGATGTAATTATCATAGTAGACTTTTGATGAGTCAATATTTTCCTCACTTCACTTAGTTTATTGTACTATAATTAATCAGGGAATTGTGCTTAATTGTCCAGTATTTTCCCGTTTTTACTGATTGTGCTTAATTTGATCATAAATTCTTATTTTAATTAATTTGAATTATCTGAGATTAATTATTTACATTATTAATTTTAAGGAAATTGTTGGATAATATTATGGGACATTTTAAGGTTAAATGAGAAATGGCAATTAGCCCAATGCATCTCAGCCATTTAAATTTTCGCTGGTTGCTGCGTGAATTTTGTGTCAACTTGCATGTCTTCGTTCGGGTTCAATTCTTATCCGTTTTCCATGCAATATTTTTTCATAGTTTCGTCTAGATGTCTATTTTCACGTATAGTTTTTACTTTGTTCAAATTCATTCTATGTTGTTCCCAGTATTTATTTTACTCCCCTGTGTCAGTCCGGTGCTTACTTTTTGAGTGACTTCTAATCTGTTTGCATTGTTTGCTTGCTATTTGATACTTGTGGTGGCTGGAATTGATCATTGGATGGTGCTAAGACCTCCCAACATTCTTAAGCAAGGATTCAACACTTCATATCATAGTTTGGAGCAACAATTGAAAGCATAAGAAAGCTCACGACCATGCAAGCATTCAACATTAAGCACATATTTTTGGAATAAAAAGGAGGAGTAATGTTCAGCACATAATGCATGGGAAGCTTTTGGATATATGTCCAACACATGTTTGCACCGTCCAAAGCAAATGAATGTGGTGTGGAAACTCACATGGCTTCACGTAAAAAAGAAAGGGGACAAGTCCTTCTTTGTTGAATTTTTTAAAGCATTAATTTAGCTTGCAAACAACATACATTCTCGGCACATCAAGAGGTGGAGTCCTTGCTTTCATTTGGTGGATGATGACTTGGACTCACACAAATGCTGAAAGTGGTACAACACAATCTTCACAAGAAAAATGCACTCACAAGCTCACAACTCACGGCTGTACACATTAAAGTGGAGGGCCCTCCTTGTTTTCTTGGAGGAAGTATTGAAGGAAGTTGATGGAAGAAGCACATCCTACAACTCTCGGCTGCCAACACACAGCCATTGTTATTGGATTGCAAGAAGTAAATCAAATGGCAAAAAGGGGGGTGGGCACCAAGAAAGAGAAGTATACGACAAAAATCAAATTGATTGATAAACACCAATATATGTTTGGAATAAAAATGGCGCCGCTGCCGGGGACCAATGGAGATTTAGTTTTAGATTTTTGTTGTGTAAATTTTTGTTCTGCTAATATGTGTGTTTTGTGTTTTGTATTCTTGTAGGCGACAACGACACCTTCAGCAAATTTTGGCGGCGTTGTCACTTCAGTTCCAGGTTTCTTGTTTTAAATTTTTGTTTTGTTTTTGGAGTATGTTGTGTTTTATCTTTTATATTTTTATTGTGTTGTGTTTTGTATATAGTTGCTATATTTAAAAAAAAAAATTTACTGTTGATGTTCTGTCTTGTGTGTATTTGTAGCATGTAAATGTGTTTTGATTAATCTGTTTCGTAATTTTTAGTGTTTTTATTTGTCCATGTCTACCAATTTTAATTACGTAAATTCTGCTTATTCTCTTGATACCTCTAGCTATGACTCTTATTCTGCATATTACTGTGATTTTAATTCTGCTGATTTCTATGATGAGAACAATATGTCTCATCCTCAAACTTTTGAGAGCTCTCTTTGGGAGCCAGTTCCACCAGTCCAACAATATCAGAGTCAGCAGTATGATGCTCCTTCCCAAGTAGCTTCTCAGCCTTCAACTTCTGAACCCACATTAAAGGAGTTATTGGAGCAGATGACCATGCAGAATCTCAAGTTCAAGCAAGAGAGCATGAAGATCCAGCAAGAAACTCAAGCTGCCATGCAGATTTTGAGTGATCAAATCAGGCTGATGGCCACTCGATTTACTAAGAAACAATTTCAAGATGACAGTGCCATCGACATAGGAGATGAGAACCAAAGTCACGTGCTCACTGCACCACATACTTTCACATCGTCCTATGTTCCCACTCTTGCACCTGAGGAGACTGATAAATATTTTGAGGACCAGGCAAGAATAAGCACTAGTTCTGAGACAGGTAGACCAATTTTATTTTCCACCGTGGAGGTAAACGTACCTCAACTTGAAGGTGCAGTTGATGAATTGGAAATTCAAGAGAAAATTTATACTGAGCAAAAACATGTTTATTCTGAAACCATTGATATAAATGTTGTGTTGAATGAACATGATTACAGTGATGAAATTTCCATTGATGATAGCTTTGAACTGAATGTGGATTTTGTTGATGATGAATATGTCAATATTGAGTTTGAGACAGGAATTTTGCAATCGCATAACATGTTAGAGTTAGAACAAAACTTCGATCTGACTCAGTTTTCAGAGAATTGTGAATGTGATTGTGAATCTGGTTCTTGCCCGATTTGTATTGAAATTGATTATGTGTTACAAACAGATTCTAAATTCATAACAAATGCTATTGGTTATGAGTTTGATGACCAATTTACAAAAGTAAATGAGAATACAAGTACTGACATAGAGGAAATAATGATAGATGAAGGAAAGTATACTGTTATTTCTCTTATTACTCCGGTGTCACAGACTCAACAACTGCTGGTGGACAGAAGGCTCCTGATTTTATTGATTCAAAAACTTGCTCGGAGAAATAGTGTGGCTACTGGGATTAGTCTTGATTTGAGTGAGAGGGCAATACTGGGCGAGCTGCTCCTGAAGATATCTTCGCCGGATCCTGAGGTGGAAGATATCTCACTGATGATCCAGAATTGGAAACTGCCACCATGACCAGGGAACACTCTTTTTCCTCATTATGTACATATTATTTAACTTTTCTGGTGTGTTTTCATTGTTGTATTTATTTCATTTTAATTTTTAAATTGTGAGCATGAAATTAAAAAAAAACATTTTTTGTTTTTGTTTTTCAAACATTTTAAATCAAGCTTTCTCATATAATTTTTATTTCAGATCTCATTTTTCTCTCGAAGTCAATTTTCCTTATTTTCTTTCGTTGTATATATTTCTTTATTGTTTCATATAGATATTTGATTGTAAATTTTGTTTAGAGAAAAAAAAAATAGACATAAGAGCAGAATTTTCAGTAATGGACATAGGAATGAAGATTGAGCTGAGACATTAATATGAATAAGCATGCAGTAGATATATATAATTAAAAGATGTTCGAGGGTCGATCTTTAGTATTACAGTCCAAATAAAAAAAACATAAAAAAATTAAAAACATAAAAAAATAATAAAGTGTCCATATTACAGTCCTTATTCAAATTCTGGCCACACTCGGCCAGCAAAAACATAAAAAAAAACAAAAAAAAACATAAAACATTAAAATTGGAAGTAGTTGCTAGGTGGCGATCTTAAGGTAAGCTCCGTCGAGGGAGCTCTGGTACGGAATGCAAGAGGCATAGGTGGAGGGATTTGTCGTTCATCTCTGTCGTCGTCGATGATGATCGGAATGGGGAACAGATCCAGCAGCCTCGGTGCCTTGATAACTACCCAGTCATATTCTTTCAAAAAAAAATGTTTATGTTGATAATAGAAGAGGAAGAGAAAAATTCAATAAAAATAAGGTAATGATCAGAGTTCTTACCATACATGTATCGCGGTAGCATAGAAAAGATGGTGCCCGTGGGGTCTATCTCCAATTGCAGACGCCTGACCCAATTGCTATGATTGTTAAACCAGCAATGCACGTTGTATTCGCTGGCTTCTCCGAAGGTCCTTAGTCGAGACGCGATCTTGACGACTTGGGCTCTGCTAAGGTGAGTGACCCCATAGTTGAATATGTTGGTCATCATCTTGACCTGATCATCTGTAGGACGCCACCGCTGACTGGTATATCTCTCTGATTCCATATCACTCATCCTTCCTCTCAGAATATATAAAAACATAAAAAATAAATAAATACAAAAAGAACAAAAACAAGATAAATAGCATAACATAAAAATAAAAAAAAATAATAATAATTATTAGATTCTTAGTTCAGTGTTTTCTTTATTTGTTATTTCCTTTTAGGTTTATTTTGTCCAGTCGATCTTTGATGTTTTTGTGTCCAGTCTCAGATCTGTTTTACGGTCCTTGCAAAAGGGTCCTAAACGGATCTATGTCCAGTGGTCCTTGTCCATCTTGTTCTTGTAAATTATGTTTCTGTGTTTTTTAGTTTTAAGTGGGGTACGTGGCGTTGTTCTACCCGATTGTCTCTGCAATACCTTCAATCGAAGGGAGATTAATGTCTGGTTTCCAGCCGATATACCCCTTAAGTTTTAAGACAATTGTGTTTTAAGTGTTTTAAGTCTCGAAAAGTGAAAAAAATTTAATAAGAGAAGAAAAATAAAAGGAAAGCAGGAAAGGAAATACAGAAAAGAAAAGCAAATAAAGCAGGACTAGAGAAAGAAATAAAATACAAGAAAGCGTAAAAGAAGGAAAGAAGAAAGGTGCAGAGGACCTACCTGGAGCAGTTGGGCTTACAGAAGCTCCTCGTAGATCTCACTCAGACTCTCCAGAAGGCACGCGGGCAGAGCTTCCTTGCAGATCCAGATGCTCGAGAGAGAGAGAAGAGAGGGAAGAGAGCAGAGACAGTAGAGAGAGGGAAGAGAGGAGTAGAGAGAGAGAGGCAGATCGAGAAATGGCGCTCAGGCGCTGAAGGTTAGTCCATTTATAGCCAAAACTTTTGCCACTATAGCAACAGTTCCGGTCGTTGACACCGAAACTGTTGTCACAGTACCGGTCATCCTTCTTTTTAATAAAAAAAAATTAAATAAATAAAATAATAATAATAATAATAATAACAGTAGCATCTACTGATGGATGCTTCTTCAAACATCTGCTGATGGATGTTACTGAAAAATTTCTTCCCATTTCCTTACCTTTTATTGCACTTGTCTATATTATTTGACTGCTCTAAAATTGTTAATTTGATGATTGTAAATACTGAGGACATTGTGTAATTTAAGTGTGGTCTACTGGGGAGAAATTCTGTTTTTTCTGTTAATTTCTGTTAGTTTGTATTTTGTTGTATTTTGTGTGTTAAAGTGTGTTAAATTTTTTGTTTTTGAGTGTTAAATTTTTTCTGTTTTAAGTTGTTTTTAGTTGTTTTGTGTGCAATAAATTTTACATTTTTCTCTTGATTTCTCGATGATGTCTAAGTTGTAGATTTTTTCCTTCACTTACTTAATACTTATGGTTTGAAATCCTTGATTTTCTCTGCTTGGAAGATGATTATAATGTTTAAGAGGTTGATTTCATTGTGACAAAAATACCCTGTGTGAGATTTGAGCCACTTAATTTTCTTTCTTGTGTGTGATATGTATCTTGATTGCTTGCACATATGCCTTGGATTAATTCTTTTTGATAACTCTTAATTTATATGCATGTTTAGACGTGATAAAGGCATTTGATTTCTTGAGCCTCGTTAGGCAAATAAGCCTACCTTGATATTATCCTTTGATACCCCTTTTGAGCCTATATACTGTATTCATTTCTTTGTTAAAGCTCATATACTGATCCTAAGTGAAAACAAATGATTACCCTAACCTTAGGAAAGTCTGGAGCTAGAGAAGTGTTTTGTGAATAAGTGTGGTCTCCTTGGGGATTCTGATAAATTGGCTAGTTGGTTCCTCATCATGTTGTGAATATATAATCTGGTTGTGTGAAAAAAAAAAAAAGAAACAGGATGAAAAAAAAATTGATGAGAAAAAGAGAAAAATGAAAAATAATTTTGAGAACAATGGAGTCGAGAAGAGGATTGAATTAGAGGTTTGGGTGAGATTTCACTGTGTTTACACTTTTTCCCCAGTGTTCCTAAAAACATTGATGAGAAAAAGAGAAAAATGAAAAATAATTTTGAGAACAATGGAGTCAAGAAGAGGATTGAATTAGAGGTTTGGGTGAGATTTCACTGTGCTTACACTTTTTCCCCAGTGTTCCTCTATTTCTTCTGAGCTGTAGCTACTGATCCATATTTATCCTCCCCTGTCCTTGGCCCCATTACAACCCAGAAAAGACCTTTTGATCTGAGCATGCATATGTTTTAAGTGTTGATATTAGAAGCTTGCCAAGTCTGCTTGTGTTTGTTTTCTTGAGTGCGTTGAGTTGAAATCATTTACCCTAGACACTTGAGAGAAACACTATAGTGCATCTGTGAGGTTATGTTATTTTTAAATCACCTCTTGAACTGATTAATCATTTTTACCATACTTTGAATTGCTTGGATTAATTTCTGTGAGTATATGCTTTCCTTGATTTTGTGTTGGATATTGTCTACATCTTTTCTCTGTCCAGATTTCTTGAGAACTGTGTAAATTCGATTTGTTCCCTTGTGAGTCTTTATTTTCTATGTGCTAAGTTTGTGTCATATCTTTGAATGTCCTTTGATCTGTTCCCTGATTTGCATCTTAATTTTGCCCAAGAGTGCAAAAGACTAAGTGTGGTCTATTTTGATGAGTCAATATTTTCCTCACTTCACTTAGTTTATTGTACTATAATTAATCAGGGAATTGTGCTTAATTGTCCAGTATTTTCCCGTTTTTACTGATTGTGCTTAATTTGATCATAAATTCTTATTTTAATTAATTTGAATTATCTGAGATTAATTATTTACATTATTAATTTTAAGGAAATTGTTGGATAATATTATGGGACATTTTAAGGTTAAATGAGAAATGACAATTAGCCCAATGCATCTCAGCCATTTAAATTTTCGCGACTCTGCACGCGATTTTTGTGTCAACTTGTGTGTCTTCGTTTGAGTTCAATTCTTATCCGTTTTGCATGCCGTTTTTTTTTCATAGTTTCGTATGGATGTCTATTTTCAAGTATATTTTTTACTTTGTTCAAATTCCTTTTGTGTTGTTCCCAGTATATTTTTTACTCTCCTATGTCAGTCTAGTGCACACTGTTTGATTGACTTTTAATCTGTTTGTATTTGCTTATTGTTTGGTACTTGTTGTGGCTAGGAATTGATAATTGGACAGTGCTAAGACGTCCCAACACTCTTAAGGCATCCAACCACTCACGACTTTCTCATTTGTTTTGTCATTGGAATAAAAAAATAAAGGGAGGCCATGCACATGGAAGAAATTGCTGAATTAGGAATTGATTTGGTAGCACATGTCCAGCGTGAAAAGTGGGATGGTCCGCTTGAAATTCAGCTAGCTTGGAAGCCCTCACTTCTTACGTGAAGTTGAATGGAATAAGGGGGTCCACTCACTCAATTCATGTAGCAATTTGGAGTACATCCCACAGCCATAGTGATTGAAAAATTGGTAATCTTCTTTCTTCAAATAAAAGCACATGGAGGGGGCCACCACTTTGCAACTTGTCACGGATTCTCTTTCCATTTTGGCTTTCAGCACATTAATTTGGAACACACTTCACGGCATATGGGAATGAAATGCTGAAATTTATTAAGGGAAGTGGACACATGGAAAAGAAGATAATGGCATATGGGGTCCATCACCACTCACGGTTTTTACTTGGTGCTAGGCAAAAATTCATGAACACAATGGAAACAATAAAACGTAAAGGTGCAGCATATTCACATTTCACGGCTTCCTTACTCTCATTCAACAATCAAAGTGAAGAAAGAAAAGAGAGGGGGCCACCAAGTGCAAGAAGAGCTCACGGTTACACAAGGCTCCATATGGAATTTCATTTCAGCAAGCATTCAGTAACTTCAAATGCAGCAACAACAACATCCAGCAGCTTACATCCAAAGCAAAGAAGGGAACTCACGGCACACTACATTCAAGATGAAGGAAGCTAGCATCAAAAGATGGGTTTATTTATCTTGCTGTTCAGCCACATGGAAATAAAAGGTGCATGTGCAGATTTTTTAACTCTCTTCCACTCCACAAAGGCTTGAGAAGCTCACGGTTCTTGTCCAATTTGGAGGAGCACAAGGGAAAGGTGCTCACGGTGATTGATTACTTCTTCTCTAGTTGAAGAAGAAGCCCAGCAGCAAGCTTAGCAAACAGAAGCAAAAGAGGAGGCAGCATCTTGAAGAGGTGTTCTCAGCCAACATGGAAAAGAGAAGTGGATTTTAAATGAAGTATTGTGGAATGGTAGAAGCACACGGCCTGCACAATCCAGCAAAGGGGATGCTTCATGGTTTTGGTCTAGTTGTTAAAAAAGAATATGTTAGCTTGGAAGGGTAGTTGGTCCAAGAGAGGAGAAGCTTCACGGTCTAGCACCATGAAAGAACAAGTCCAGCAAGCCTTCACGTTGCAGCTGCTACTTTGAGAGGTGCACACTGCTGGATGGAGGAAGCACACTGCTGATTTCATGGAGCAATGGAGGTAGCACACGCTGCACTCATTTTGTTTGAGAAGAAGAGCTGCTCCACGGAAGAGCGAGGAGCTGGAACAGTAGTAGAATGCTTTAAAACTTCCTTTCTTTAGAGAAGAGAACGGTAGCAACTTTGGAGGAAGGTGATTTTGGTGTGCACGCATGGAAACTCCAGCCGCCACTCTCTCCCAATTTCCTATTCCAGCAGCACGTAAGTTTTCAGATTTTTTTGGAGAAAAGAGGGATGGTTCAAGCGTCCCATGGCAGCAGCTGGAAATTAGAAGAGCACACAGAGATGGTGTCTTGGCCTTGAGCAAAAAGCAGCCACCAAACAACGTGGGAAAGGAGCCCCTGGAATGAAGTGCAAAGTGATTGAGGAAGAAGACAATTGAAGGGGTCCCACCCTATTTCACGGACATGGCAGTGGAGGAAATGGTAAGCTGGAAGGTCACGAGGAGACTGTTCTATGCTTGTTATAAATTGGAAGCAACAGCAGAGTGTAATGAGGGGGGATTTTAGAGATGAGATTTTTAGGAGATTTTAGTGTAGTTTAGGTGTAGTGTAAGAAACTTACGGTGTGGGAGGAGGCTTCTGCCTCTTTCTTTTCTTTTCCAGTACCAAGCTCTTTCATTTCCATTTCAAACAAGTGCGATGTAATTTTATTTCTGAATGCAGGAGTGTGTTACATTATATTGCTTATTTTATTTTCAGTTTTTACGTGTAGTATTCAAGAACTTTATTTTTAATGTTAAAGCTTTTTGATAAATTTCATTTTCAGTTAAGTGATTTTATTTTTACCGTCTCTTCTATTTTTACCGTTTGCTATTTTCTAAAACGTTAAAATTCTGTCAATATATTTTTCTGTTCATTTTATTTTCAAACATAATTTTTACGGTTTATTTTTACTGATGCTTGTGGTAAATTTTAATTACAATGTTTTACGTTTTTGTGCATGTTACTGTTCACACATTTTAATTTTAAACACTGTGTAATTTTTCGTTTTCCATTTTTACCATCTCTTTTACCGTTCAGTTTTTACCGTCGTTAAAATTTATTTTAGTGTTTTTAAATTCAGTTGTCTTATTTAAATTCCAGTCAGTTTTAATTTTATTTTCTGCACAAACAAACTTACAAACCCCCCCTTCGTGTTTAATCTGAAACTGAACTATAAATTGGTCCTTGAGAGACGACCTAGGAGTCACTTCCTAGTCTATACTGCATTTCTTTTATGCACAACATTTGTAGAGCCCCGACAGCTCTTATCAACTCTATTATCCGGATATAATATTGATGGAAGTCTCGGGTGGTCATGCACTTGTGGTGACATCTACACCACAATTATGGCCAAATATAATATCTCACATTACCCAGAAGGTTAGTCCATTAACATCTATGAACATAGACTAAGACCTCCTACTACTCTCACCACATAACACATCCTTCTCTAATTGAGACTAGACAAATTTTTAGAGTTTTAGGATAACCACCCACAACAGGACCCTCAACATCAACATATACACTAATATCATACCATTATAGAGTCTCTCCCCGAGACTCATACTATATTTCAAATGCATCATTTCATATCAAACATCATAAAATACATTTATAATAAATATCATACAAGATAATTATAAACAAATTAACAATCATAAAATATTACTATAATTGGTGAGAGAAGAATCAAGTATTTGACAATCATAAAAAAAATAATCTTAAGATAAAAATTCTTGGGGAAACAAGAAGTTGAATCTGGCATAGCCGGTTAGACAACTTCCCATCCTTCCAAAAATACAATATAAATAAATAAGGAAAACAATAAAAGTCTGGGGAAACAAGAAGTTGAATTTGGCAGAGCCGGTTAGACAACTTCCTATCCTTCTAAAAATATAATATAAATAAATAAGCAAAACAATAAAAGTTTGGGGAAACAAGAAGTTGAATCTGGTAGAGCCGGTTAAACAACTTCTCGTCCTTCCAAAAATACAATATAAATAAATAAGGAAAACAATAAAAGTTTGGGAAAACAAGAAGTTGAACCTGGCAGAGCCGGTTAGACAACTTCTCATCCTTCCAAAAATACAATATAAATAAATAAGGAAAACAATAAAAGTCTGGGGAAACAAGAAGTTGAATCTGGCAGAGCTGGTTAGACAACTTCCCATCCTTCCAAAAATATAATATAAATAAATAAGAAAAACAATAAAAGTCTCGGAAAACAAGAAATTGAATCTCGCAGAGTCGGTTAGATAACTTCTCATCCTTCCAAAAATACAATATAAATAAATAAGGAAAACAATAAAAGTTTGGGGAAACAAGAAGTTGAACCTGGCAGAGCCGGTTAGACAACTTCTCATCCTTCCAAAAATACAATATAAATAAATAAGGAAAACAATAAAAGTCTGGGGAAACAAGAAGTTGAATCTGGCAGAGCCGGTTAGACAACTTCTCATCCTTCCAAAAATACAATATAAATAGATAAAGAAAGCCATAAAAACGTTTTGGGGAAACAAGAAGTTGAATCTGACAAAGCCGGTTAAACAACTTCTCATCCTTCCAACAATACAAACGAATCAACTAATAACATACAAATAGCATAACATAATCAATATCGTAATTTACAACTATGAAACTTGGATCTCCTCACAGAAGCATGTTCTTATTCAAAATTCAGATCATACAGAAACAAAATGCTTCATATTCAAGATTTAAGATCAAACAAAAGCAAAATATTACATATTCAAGACTCATGATAATACAAAACAAAAACTTAAGAGTAACTCCCCTTACCTCTATTCCAGACTTAATCTTCTGCTTAGAAACCGTTCTCCGAAAACTTCCAGAATTTTCCTTTTGCAACTAGAATTTCTTCAACCTCTCTTCTCTCAATTTTTGGTGCAAGTTTCAGTCTTCCTCATGCTTGCTATTTATAGGCTAAGATTTGGCATTATTTAGTTTTTTTTAATAATATTTTATTATAAATAATATTTAAATCTCATTACAGAAAGTTGTTTCTCCTTAACTCCAGTTCTGAAAGTAGTTTTGTCTTTTTATTTTTTTATTTTTTTTAATATTTTATTAAAAATACTATTTTATAAAAAATAATATTTTGACTTCACCACCAAAAGTGTCTTGCTCACCATTCCACTTCTAAAAGGTTCTTTGTCATTTTGCAATTATATTATTTTATATATATATATATATATATATATATATATATATATATATATATATATTATTTTGGACTTTACAATATTTTATATTAGATTTTAATAAAAATAATTTTATATATTTGACTTTTCTTTAAATGTTTCTATAATAAGTGTTGAAAATTAATAAATAATATTTTTTAAATATTTATCATATTATGAAATAATTTATTTCGATTAACTTTACTAAGATTAACATTTATACTAAAACATTCACTGATTTACTAACTATACTTTCTATTATTTACCTTGTAAGGACCTGAAAAATGAGCCAAGAGCATTTGGACCTTGTGTTGAGGCAGTCAAACCTATGAGTGTAAGATCCATGAAAAATATTTACCTTAATTATAACAATTTTATTACTAGTAGTAATAAATTTCTTTGTGAATGAAAAATATAATTAATAAGTTACATATATAAATTTTGGTAGCTTAAATGGTAGAAAATTATAGTGATTTCAAAAACATAGGTTCAAGCTCTTTTATACTGTTTTGTAAAAAACAAATTATTAAAAAAAAATATTAATAGTGGATAAAGCACTTCAAATTTGAAGACATTATTGAGGAATTTATTATGTAAGTAGTGATTAAAATATTAATATAATAAAATAATATTAAAATAATAAATAATATTAAAAAATTGATGAATAGTAAAAATTGATGAATAATAAATAATTCATTGAGTCGGGTTAACGTTGATCCAACCAACACAATCTAACTTATCCCAATTTAATTTTAATTATGTTGAAATATATTTTATTTATGATTAAGTTAAACAGAAATTTGGATTATCATTGAGTATTTTTTTAAAATTTTTTAGTATCGTGTCTTTAAATACACCTACATTAATTTTATTGTTTTAAAATATACTAAAAATCTTTTTAATATACCAAAATTAATGTATTTTAAAA
The DNA here is from genome assembly GCA_027742785.1 of Vigna reflexopilosa. Lineage (NCBI taxonomy): Eukaryota > Viridiplantae > Streptophyta > Magnoliopsida > Fabales > Fabaceae > Vigna > Vigna reflexopilosa. Next base: position 48,163 of record JAFNIE010000195.1, read on the forward strand.
ACATAACAGACCAAAAAATTTAATAAAGAAATTGGACACGTTAAATATGTTATTTTATATTAATAACAAAATATCATACTTTTTTCAATATGTGAAGGCAAAAAAATAAGATAAGATCACATCTACGTTACAAATTAACGAAAAAAATTAAATAACATGAATTTAATTCAAAAATATAAAAAATTTGAATGCTGAGAGAAAAATTTTAATATTAACTCAATTAAAAATACATAAATTTATAAAAGACTTGCAACTTATTTACTGTAAGATCCATAAAAAATATTTACCTTAATTGTAATAATTTTATTATTAGTAGTAATAAATTTCTTTATGAATGGAAAATATAATTAATAAGTTAAATATAGAAATTTTGGTAGCTTAAATGGTAGAAAATTATAATGATTTCAAGAACATGGGTTCAAGGTCTTTTCTACTTTTTTGTAAAAAAAATTATTAAAAAAAATTAAATATTGATAGTGGATAAAACACTTCACATTTGACGGCATTATTGAAGAATCCATTATGTAAGTGGTGATTAAGATATTAATAAAATAAAATAATATTAAAATAATAAATAATATTAAAAAAATTGATGAATTGTAAAATTTTTTTTACTATAAATAGCCATGAGGGGAGGCTATTTTTCACAAAGAGAGGAAGAATCAAGCGAGAAACATTGAGAAATAGAGAAGAAAGAGTTAAGAAGAAAATTTTAGTTGCAAG
>JAFNIE010000196.1:0-48639 GCA_027742785.1 Vigna reflexopilosa
AGTAAAGTCTTTTTGGTTAAAAGAACTTCATGTTGAGTGACCTTAGGTGGTACACTTGTCTCTTTACTCTCCTTTCTTTTTGACTTTTTCTTTTGGCCATGTTCTTGCCTTCTTAAAGACTTCATTTGTGCTTGATCCTTAGCCACTTGGTTAGGAGTTAGAGGATGAAGCACAAACTTTTTGTCCTTTTGATGGATAGTGATGGTATTAGTTAGACCATGATGGATAGTTTGATGATCAAATTGCCATGGTCTCCCTAATAACACATGACATGCTTCCATGGGAACTATATCACATAAAACTTCATCTTTGAAGTTCCCAATGGAAAATGCCAACTTCACTTGATTCTTGACTACTATATCCCCATCTTCATTTAGCCAATGAAGTTTATAAGGTTTTGGATGGGGTATAATATCAAGTTTCAATTTCTCAACCAACCTTGTACTACAACAATTGCAACAAGAACCACTATCAACAATGAGAGAACAATGATTTTCTTGAATTTTACACCTTGTATGAAAGATGTTCTCTCTTTGTGATAGGTGTTCTAGACTTGTTTGGTTGTTAAGAATTCTTCTTACCATGAGAAGTTGTCCATCATCAACATATATTTCCTCTTCTTTTTCTTCTTCCTCACTCTCACTTTCACTAGTTGGGATGTCACTTTCACTACTATATATGTCCTTACCTTTTAAAATGATGTTTCTCTTTGTAGGACATTGAGTAGCTACATGACCCCTTCCTAGACATTTGAAGCACTTGATCTCACTTGTTCTTGTGTGTGAGGGTGTTTCTTTCTTGGGTCTCTCTTCAATTTTGGCTAGAGGTTTAAATGGCTCTTTTTCTTTAAAAACTTTCTTTTCAAAAGTAGGTTGAACTTGAATTCTTTTTGAAGAAGATTTCCTCAAATTTTGTTGTTCTACCTTTATACACATTTGAACAAGATCATTCAAATCTCTATAAGGTAGAAGTTCAACTCTATCTCTTATGTCAAAATTGAGCCCACTTAAAAATCTGGCCAAAGTAATTTCTGGACCCTCCACTATGCCTGCTCTCATCATGTATAACTCCATCTTTTGTCTATATTCCTCAACTGTCATAGACCTTTGTTGTAACCTTTGGAGTTTATCCATGAGTTCCCTATTGTAATAGGAGGGAATGTGCCTCCTTCTAAGGGCAGACTTAAGATCATTCCAATAATGGATGGGAGGGGCTTGATGTCTAAGCCTCTGTTGGACTAAGGCAGTCCACCAATACATTGCATACCCTTGAAAGCTTAGGGTAGCTAGAGAAACCTTTCTCTCTTCACTTACTTGGTGGCAAGCAAATAATTGTTCCACCTTCATTTCCCAATCAAGATAAGCCTCAACATTATCCTTTCCATGGAAGTGAGGCAACACAATATTGACTTCTCTAGGGGGTGGAGGTGCATGAGAAGTTCTCCTATGCCTCCTAGAAGTAGAAGGTTGATGAGGGTAATAATCACCCATACTCAAAGAATTCCCTCCCTCTTGAGAATTTTCACTCTGACTTCCCCTAGATTTACTTGCCCTTATCAATCTTAATTCATCTTGAATAACAGCATTTTGAAGCTCTCTATTGATTTTCTCTTCTTTTATTTCCCTTCTCATTTCCTTGAATTCATTAACTAAAATTTGAAGAGAAACATTTTCTTTTTCACTATCACTAAGCCTAGGAGAGTGTCTTCTAGACATTATAGTGGACTTAAATGTTATTCTTGAAATAAAGACTAAAGATTTTCACTTGAAAGCAATATTCCAGGTAAGGGTGGTGAACCACTAGGGTCACTTAATAACCATGCCTTGTCCTTGCCAAATATGCTTCTAGCTACTTACTAAAGTCCTTAGATCAAAATCACTCTTAAATCCACTTAAGTCTTAAGACCTCAAAGAAAACACTAAGTAAAGAAAAAACACCAAGAATTGGGATTCTACAATTCGGACTCTAGGCGTGCTCCTAGTCCTTGAATGAAAACAATGAAACTTTGAAAGTAAAGGTGAGATCTCCTATGGTGAGGCTTAGACTTTGGATCTAAGACACACTCACCGACTACCCAAATTTTAGATTGTGAGACTTCTTTGAGTCTAGTTACAAATGAGGGAAGAGCACTTGTGAACTCTAGCACCTCACTTGTTTGGAGTTGAAATTAAAAACCAAAGAAAATTACAAGACAACTTGGTAAATTGGTAAGGAAAGAGATGTGTGCAGCTTTGGCTTCTCAAAACAAAGAATGAACTATGCTTAATTCACACCAAATCTCTCAGCTGCAAGTGATCACTCAAAACTGGACAATTCTGCTGAAACCAAAGCAATCTGCATTTGCTGCTATAAACCAGACAAATTCTGATGCAGAATTGAATTCCGAGAGGCCTCCTTGGCTTTGATTTTCTCAAGCAATGAACTTCCTTTGATGCTTCCTTTCGTGGAGATTAGTCTGAGCTATAATCCACCACTGCAATTCACGTATATTAGTGCTACAATTGTCACCACTGCTGCTGCAATTCACACCCAAAAACCAGTACAGAACAACCTTTTATCAAATAGGTTGTGTGCAAGAACTTCAAGAATAGTGAAATTGAGATATTAAATGGTAACAAACAAGGTAGCACTTCAAAAAGAACCTAAGAACAGTTCTAGAGTGGATTTAAAAAGCAAGAAACAACTTTAAATCAGAATCACACACGAATTTGCTAAGAATTGAAAATTGACAAAACTGTTTGATGAAATGCCTGAATGAGTTTCACCAAATTTCTGCACCAGATTTTTAACAGCAACAATGCTATAGACTTCCAACTTTCGAAACTGATGATGCAATGGTCCTAAGTGCCTTTTAATGTATGTAATTTCTCTTTTGAATTGTTATCTTGCTATTTTAAATGGACCATGGCTTTTACTGCATCTAAACATGATGAATCAAGCAAGGTAATGCAGTGCAGAAATTGACAGAAACACAAAAAACCAGCACAGTTTTCTCAGCAGTATCAGTTTCAATGCAGAAAAAAAATGACCAAATGAACAGTACTGCGCCTAGTTATTTTCCAGTGATTCAGACATATTTTGATGATGATTTATGACTTGTTGGAACTAATTGAATGCATCAAAACTGTGTAAAACAGAAAATCACTACTGCAGTACCAGATTTTCAGCTGAAATTAGCAACTAGCATGGTCAAATTTTGATTCAACAGTAATTCTGATTTGAACACAGCAAATAGGATCTAGGAATGGTATTTGAAAGTTGCACAAATGCAGAAATTCAGTGTTGAGAATGGTTAGCAATGATCTAATACCAACCACACACAATTATGCAGAATTTGCAATGACAACTATGCATCTCGGCCAAATGATGCTTGAACACTCTTGCCACATGAAAATCTATTTGGAATCAACTCAGTTCATCTTCCAAATGGTTCAGACCATGGATCAATCAACTGCTACTCAATGGAACAGTAAATGACCATATGAACAGTGGCAAAATGAAGCAAAATTTTCAGAATCAAAATGCTGTAACAGATTTGAGAAAAACAGCACAAATTTGCATTTGAATGGTAGATCTAAACACCTGAGCTCATTTCTGAAGTATTCATTGCTCTTAATTGGTGTAGCTACATTCAAACAACTCAAAACTTTGGAAAAACTTGGTTGAAAACCAGATTTGATGACAAATCAGCAAAAGAACTAACATGACTTAGACAAAACCAGAAATGATGTTTAAATTGCAAATTGGACTCAATCAATTAAAAACAGCCGAATAAAATGAAGGAAACTCAAGCAAAGACAGCTAGTAGCCAATGAAATTGAGAGTAGATCCTAAACACAGCAATGATTGATGAAAATCAGTGCATAATTTTCAGAAAACATCAAGAACAACCAGGAAAATTTGACAGCAAAGAAATGGAAGAAAACTAGACTTATCTCATGGTTCTAGCTTGAACCTAGGCTCATGATACCACTTGATAGCTCCATCCTTGAGCTATGCAACACATTCGTGAGATTTGGAGGCTGGAAAATGCAAATGGAAGTTGAAAACTCAATGGAATGTGACAGAGGCAGCTGCAGCCGATGCAGGATCAAATGCAGTTCGGTTGATCAACTTCAGTGGATGAAGAATGAAGCCTGGCAGCGGATGATGGTGTGAGAAGTGGCTGTTGGAATGAATGCAGTGCTTTGATGGAGGGATACAACTCAGACGGCCTTCCACTCAAGGAAGGAAGTTGCATTGGAGAAAGTAAGCATGGTGAGGACTTCTGAATTCAAGAAGTGGCTGGATATTTCAGCAGAGTTTCTCATTTCATTCAAAAGTCCATACAAGGTGCTACCATGGTGGGTTTTATAGATGCAACCCCTTGGCCGTGTGTGAGAGGCATGATCCGTGAAAAGTGGATCTCATTTCTACCGGTCCTAGCATATTAAACATGTGAGAAAATGCATTTAATCACGTGGGCACATGCTGAATTAGATTTGATGTTGCAGCCCCTTGCTTGCTAAGCTCACCCCCCCTTCTTTGTAGAAATGACTCTTTTACCCTTCTCCATGTTTTGGTACTTTGACAACATCTTCTTGGTCTCCAATCTTCCATCCAAAAATAGCAAAGAGTACTTGACCTTTGGGAGAGTGCTCATCTTAAAGTTTCTTGATCATCCCTCTTGTGATAGGTCCTATGGTGTTAGGCCTTCTTGAATCAGTTATTTTCCTAGTGGGAAACTTTTGCTAAGGTGACTTTCCACATGACACTCTAGGAGAAGAGAGTTTTTCTAAAAATTAGAGTATCACATGTCAAGCTTTCCTTCACCAAGATAGGATTTTTTAGGGTTTGGTGCAAGATAACATTTTATGGTTTTGGTCTACTTTGGAGACACCTTCATCTATAAATAAGGGTGTCTTCCCCCTCGTAAACCCACTTTGAGAATTATAATGTTATGCTACCAAAATATTTGTGCAACCATATCTTGTATCAAGTCAAGGCTAGAGCATCCCATGTGGGTCTCCTTTAGTCACCATTATCTAGAGTTGGCTTAACCTCTCAAGAGAACCATCAAACACCTTCATCCTACCACAAACACTCATAAACCGAGAGCATCCTTTCCATCCACGCCTTGCTTTTGCACTAACCTCACCTTCATGGTCTCATCTTCTTACTTTGGCCCAACCTAGCTTGAGGAGGAGCCTATCACACATCATCATCAAATTTCATAACATTCACACAATGTAATCTTAGTGAAATCTCAACAATTCAAATCCTTAAACACAAAAACAAAGAAGAAATAATCAAAACTTGTTTCTGGTAGTGTTTTCGTTGCGGGTCAGAGAATCGATCTGAATGGAGGATGTATATTGATTGCTCACGAATGGGTTCTAGGATGAAGAAGAAGGATTTGTGTTGGAGATAGAGGAAAGACAAATGTCGTCAATGGTGGTTTGGAGTTGCGGTGGCAATGTGGCTAGTATGTCTCAAAACTTATCTTAGAAAAGGAAAAACCCTTGTGCATAATGAGGAGGGAGCGGTGTCAGCCATGCCCGCTAGGGATTCTAGTTGTGTGTTGTGTCTATGAAACTTGTGGTGGTTGTCAACGAGACCGCTAACACTTCTGGCCGATCTTGGAAAGGTGCGATGGTTACTAGTATAGGTGTATCTAAAGGGAGAAGAAGTCTATAGCGAAGGGAGAAGCCTCTCAATCTGGGTGAGTGCTACAGAACAAATCTCTAATGGAGATTTGGGAGAAGAAGTCTCTTGATCTAGGTGAATGTTGGAGAACAAGGTGGAGATTTGGAAGAAAAACACTTATTTAAGAAGAAGATGAAGTGAAAACTAAAAAATATGTTTAAATAAAATAATGGTTTAATAGCCTCTTTTGTCCCTAGTTTTGCTCGGTTGTGTCAATTAGGTCCCTGGTTTAAAATTAGTGTCTAGTTGGTCCTTAATTAGAAAATGTCATCACTTTGATAACTGTCTCAAAACCGTTATTTTCATGCATAAATTTGATATTAAATCACACCCTTTGTAGCTTAAAATGAGCTTAGAATCAAGTAAAACTCTTAAGTTGTGTCACATGAGAGTCAAAAGTTGTTTCTAGAGATATTATGCTTGTTTTGCTTTATTTTGCAGGGTTTTTGATGAAAATTGAAGATGGTAATGAAGTAAGAAGGTCATAGACTCAAGAATGAAGGAGAAAAAGGAAGAAAAGAAGAGTCTGTGAACCGCTCAGCGGTAAATTCCACCGCCGAGCGTCCTAGTTCGAGGAAAAGTACTGTCTGGCGCCCAGGCGGTGATGCTGAGCGTCCAGAGCGACAAGAGGCAAACCGCTCAGCGGTCATTTTAGGCGCCTGGGTGGTGGCGTGTGTTGAGGCAAACCGCTGAGCGGCCAATTTAGGCGCCTGAGCGGTTGTCTGTTTTTATATTTTGGATTTTGAGATCTTTCTGTTATCTTTTTGGTTTATATATAGCCCTAGTGCGAATCCAAATGTTATTCTTTTGGCAGAGAACAACGTCCACAACAGCTTTACACCTTTGGAGGAGATTTCTTGGATGCTTAGGCTCCACTTTATCAAATCTAGGGTTTGCTTTTCCATTCTTCCATTATATTTCATCTAGTTTCACCATGACTATGGTGAACTAAACCCTTTGTTGTTGGGGAACAATGCAATCTTTTGAAACTCTCATATATCCAAATTCTTGTTTACTTTATATGCTTGCATATGCTTGATTTATCAATTGTTGGGTTCTTTACCTGTATTTAATGCTTTTACCGTTTAACTCATTCGGTAGATGTTGTTTGTCTTTATTGATAAGGGGACGTACAATAATGTCATGAACTTGGGAGAATTCCTTGATTATATTAATACCGCCTAGGGATAGGGGTAGAACGATCAATTGTATTTTGCTTCCGCTTATCATGCATTATTAATTACTAGGGGAGGCTAGGGATAACAAGCCGATAATTAGTAATAGGCTCTTTTCACCAAGGGATTGGGTTAAGGGTAGACCAAGAAAGTTTGCATGACAATATGATAAATAAGCAAAGTAAATAAGAAGAGTAGATATATGAGAGTGGATAAGTGAAATTGTAAACCCCAACAACCTCATTCATTCATAGTTTCTCTTAGTCAATTGAATTCCTGCATTTGCATGTTTATTTCTGTTTTGCATTCAAACCATTTAAACTAATTTTCTTTTACTCAAGTCTTAAACAATTTGTTTACACGAAAGATGAGGCCTTAAGAGTCCTCTGGGAAGAACGATATTGGGATTATCGATTTTTATTACTTGATACGATCTAGTACACTTGCCAGGGGTTTAACAAGTTTTTGGCGCCGTTGTCGAGGACTCTTGGTTTAACTTTTTCGAGTAGAGTAAATTGATTAAATTCGACTTGATTTTTTTTTATGTTTGTTCTAATAAATTATTTCTAGGATTTTGTGCCTAATGTTTACAAGATGCAGTATGTACAAGAATTTGGTTCTATGGGCACTCAATTCTATCAAAATAATTTCAACTACTGGTGGGAACCTCACTCAAGCATGGATCAGAGTTGGAATGGAGAAGCAGGAGATCCACATCAACAATTACTATTAGGGAAACAAGTGTCTGCTTTGAAAGAGCAAATCAATAAAGTGGACGAGACATTGGAACGACATATCCAAATTACTCTCTCCTCTACAGAAGAGAATGAAGCAAGGAATAAAAGGTTGGAGATACAGATTCGTCAATCCAATGAAATATTGAATTCTAGGGTTAATACTGAGGTTAACCCTAGGGAGGAATGTCAGGCCACTAGTTTTGAAAGTGATAATGTTGATGAAGAGATAGAAGAGGAAAAGATTGAAGAAATAGAAACAGAAAAGGTTGTTGAGGAGGAAAGGATAGAGAAAAATGAGAAAAAAATAGAGAAGGAAAAGATAGAAACAGAAAGGTTGAGTGAGGGAGATAGAGATGATGATAAGGAAAAAGAAGTAGTTGAAAGAAAAGAAAAAAAGAGAAAAATGGTGAAAAGAAAGAAAAAAAGAAGAAAAGAGAAAAAGAGAAAGTTGAAGGGAAAGATTGAGAAAGAGAGGAAGGGAGGAAAGAAGAAAAGATCATATGAAAACCCCCTTCCTCATCAAAAGAAATATCATAGGAAGGAAAAGAAAGTGAAGTGCTTTATGGAGATCTTCAAGAGATTGGAGATCAAAGTTCTTATGTTTGAAACATGGAAACATGTGCTTGGTGTTCTCAATTTTATGAAGGAATTCAGCAGGAAGAAGAAAAAGAAAAGAATATCAAGCAAGGGGGTTATCAACACCTACTGATGGGTGGGGATCATCCCAGTTGTTGTAATATATTAGTTTTATTTTATGTAAATTAGTTGGATATTTAAACAATTTTGGGAAGCATCTACTAAGGGATGCTAATTTTTATGTATCCACTGAAGGATACAGGAAGGTACACCTACTGATGGGTGTTGGAAGGATTTGCACTTACTGATAAATGCTAAGCAGGTTTGGGTCAGGCTCGTGACGTTAAACAAGCGCTACCTTGGAGGCAACCTAGTTGATTATTTGTTATTAAACTTTGTCTTAAGGTAATTATATGTTTGCATGTGCATCTGAGAGGGGAAAGGCATGAAACTCTCATATATCCAAATTCTTGTTTACTTTATATGCTTGCATATGCTTGATTTATCAATTGTTGGGTTGTTTACCTGTATTTAATGCTTTTACCGTTTAACTCATTCGGTAGATGTTGTTTGTCTTTATTGATACGGGGACGTACAATAATGTCATGAACTGGGGAGAATTCCTTGATTATGTTAATACCGCCTAGGGATAGAGGTAAAACGATCAATTGTATTTTGCTTCCGCTTATCATGCATTATTAATTACTAGGGGAGGCTAGGGATAACAAGCCGGTAATTAGTAATAGGCTCTTTTCACCAAGGGATTGGGTTAAGGGTAGACCAAGAAAGTTTGCATGACAATATGACAAATAAGCAAAGTAAATAAGAAGAGTAGATATATGAGAGTGGATAAGATGAAATTGTAAACCCCAACAACCTCATTCATTCATAGTTTCTCTTAGTCAATTGAATTCCTGCATTTGCATGTTTATTTCTGTTTTGCATTCAAACCATTTAAACTAATTTTCTTTTACTCAAGTCTTAAACAATTTGTTTACACGAAAGATGAGGCCTTAAGAGTCCTCTAGGAAGAACGACATTGGGATTACCGATTTTTATTACTTGATACGATTTGGTACACTTTCTAGGGGTTTAACACCCTTCCGTTAAAAAATACTAACAGTGTTAATAATCTAATGATGTGGCAGTACATTGTTGTTACGTGTCATTATTTTAATGTTATCTATGGTGACGTGGTAAGCAATCAGAGGTTGAGGTGGCAGCCCCTTCTCCCACCCAAAATTAGAGGGGAAACTACTTACTCCTGCACCGCGAAGGAAGGTTGTTCGTGATTCTCGGCCATGGATGGAGGTGCGAGTTTCTCGTTGCTACTGGATCGCGATTAGGGTCTTAAACTGCTTTAGGGTTTTGAGTTCTTCTACAGGTTGCAATATGGCGCGATGAAGGATTCATGGTGTTGGTTTAAGAGGACTGCCATGGCTGCGTGAGGAAAGCTTCTGGATACGAAGGGGATGAACATGGTTTCATGATTCTGTTTTGAATGCAGATTGGGTTTGCATTCTCTGCATTTCCCTTTGCAGGTTAAAGGCGCGATGAAGGCGGTTGCGGCGGCGGCGTGCTCGTGGTGGATGACGGTTTGAATGGAGATCGCGATTAGGGTTCACTTATGTCGCGCCGCAGTGGTGGTTCAGACGAGTATGGACGCGTTGTTGATAGGGGCATGTTGCGAGGTCATGGTGGCGCTAGTAAAAGCTTCTGGGTCTCACAATGGTGGCGATGCGAATTGAGATGGTGCAAGGGTTGTCTGATATGTCCGAATTGGGAGTTCGAAAATTGGGAAATTTCTGGGTCTTAATTGTAAGGAAGAAGATGATTTTGTTGATGGTGATTTGGGTTGCGCGAGATTGATGATGAAGGATAGGTTCGAATCTGGTTGTGCGATTTCTGGCATGGTGGTGCCGACGCGACATGGTTCATGGTGGTGGGTGGGTTTAAGGGTGTGGGTGGTTTCGACGTTGATGGTGAAAGAAGATGTGGTGGTTGCAGGTTCTTTGCGACATTGATGGTGTGGGTGATGGCGGCACGGTTGGATAGGGTTTGGAATTCACTGTTGCGGCGCGACAAGGTGGTGGCGGCGACTAGGGTTTGGCAGTGGAGGAATTAGGGTTTCTGCTGTTTGGAGAAGGCAAAGTTGACGTGGTTGGAGGGATTAGGTGGCTCAAAAATTAAAATATAAATTGAAAAAGAACTGCCATATCATCAATCCATTAACACTGTTAGTGTTTTTTAATGGAAGGGACAACATTGACACAAAATTTTTTAATTAAGGATCAACTAGAGCCTAATTTTAAACCAGGAACCTAATTGAGACAACCGAACAAAACTAGAGACAAAAGAGACTATTAAACCTAAAATAATTGACCATTTATCGAAGCAAAATACTGGAATTACCATTTGTCACGTAAAAATAAACACTAACACCATTAATAATTGAAAAATAATTTCATAAAATTTGAAAAAATAACCAAACTTTGAAAAAAATATTAAAACAAAAATCACTTAAATGCATTTAGATACCAAAAATATAATTATTTTTATATCATAATATGTAAACAATCAATTATTATATCATAATATATTAAAAATATTTTATATTATCTTAAAAATATAACAGAATCAATTGTTATTTTATAAGATATAAATATATTAAGAATATTTTATAATATTTTAGAGTATCTATAGTATTAATCAATAATTTATCATTAATCAAATGTTCTATAATTTTTAATACTGGTAACGGTCTTTCTTGCATGGCTGAATGATGATGAATTTCCAAAATGAAATGCCCAAATTTAATATATATTAATTAATGTAATTAATATTTAAGAAAGAAAGTCACAAGCACTTAATAAAAGAAAATCACGACAGATAATTTTATTTTACCTATGTTTTTTACACTAAAATTAAAATGTGTGAAATTATTTATATGTTTTTTGAATTTTTAATAATTTAATAGGATCGTGGCAAGCTTCACTCAGTCTACCGTGAAAACTGCGAAACGTCGTGAGAAGGAATAAAAAGACTGAAGAAGCAGTGTCTGCGAAAACGCTGTGAAATAAAACGCAAAAGTTATCATCGTCATCGTCTTCTTCCAATACAAACCCCATTTTCACTCCAAAAATCGAATCTCTTCAAACTTTCTTTCTCTCTCACTTCCTTTCTCCCTTTTCCTAAATTTAGGGTTTTCCAAGTTCCAATGGCGGAGGTCATGAATGTGCCTCCAGAATCCCTCGACAAATCCCCTTCCTCCGATGCTCCCCCTCCTCCGCCGCTGCCTCCAGCTCCGACTCAGCCCTCCCCTGCTGCGGACGACCTCCCTCCCCCGCCCCCGCCGCCGCATTACCAGCCCCGGCGAAGAGACCGCAGAGACGACAGGGATTTCGATCGCCCTCCCAACCGTCGCGGCGATTACTATGACCGCAACGCGTCGCCGCCTCGAGACAGAGACCGGGACAGGGACAGGGATTTCAAACGCCGACGTAGCCCGAGCCCTCCCCACCGCGACCAGCGGTATTCTCCGGCACCGCGGCGTTCGCCTCCGCCGTACAAGCGGTCGCGCCGGGGGAGTCCTCGCGGCGGATATGGACCTGATGATAGGTAGATTTTGTCCTGGTTGAGTGATTGTGAGAATTGAATTTCATTTGAATGACTTGCTTAAGCTACTTGTGCCTTTAGAATTCGACATCTCCAGGAAACTCTAGAAAATGAAGTCAATCGTTCCTTGTGTTAACTGCTATTTGGTGCAAAAATAACTTTTTTGTGAAAAGTGTTAAGAATCAATTTTTAACTAACGACACTCATAGTTGTATGATTGTCGCGAATAAGGTTTCGAAGTGTAGTTGCGATCATGGTTTCGTCAAATATTGTGGGGAATTTTGGTTGCGAAGATTCCAATAACCTTAATGTTTGGCTGAAATTGAGGTCGTAAACTGTTTCTTGGAACCTTGAATGTGAGAAAAGGGTATTTAAGAGAGAAATGTTTCTGCTGATAAAAAAAGAGAGAGAGAAATGTTTCTGCTGATAAAAAAAAGAGAGAAATGTTTGAGAGAGCTAAATTTATATTTTCATGTATTTACAAAACTGTTTTTCGCCGCTTTAATATTTATTTTTCTTTCATGATGTTGCAATATTTTTTCCTTCTAATAGGCTGTGGACTGTATATTTTTTAATGTCTTAGTATCATTGGAATCTTTTATATGAATGATATAATTGAAATTATAGTTATTGAGATAGAAGTATTGTTGTATCTTCTAATAAAGCTAGTGAAGCTGGCGGTATACTATCTGTCATAGTTTCTTGTATGTCAACTGTTGAATAATATCATTTACTCTATTCTTACGTGAGTAGTTGAGAATGAATTGTTACGCATGAAGGGATTTAGTGTAGCATATGGTTTCTTGGCATACTTTCTTTCTCTGAGAAGTGTAAGACGTGGTAGGATATTGTTCTGTACTTCTCATGTTATGATGAAAATCTTTGTGATAACAGGCTGACCTATTTTTGTGTCTCTTTGCTAACTTACTTCTGCTTCATCCAATCTATTGCCTGCAACTTTTTGTGTCCTTTTTCTTTAATAACCACATCTTCTGGTTATGGCAGACATGGTTATAATTATTATGGTGCTTATGAACGGGGAATGGGTGGAAGAGGTGGTTATGCAGATGAGAAGTCCTATGGTAGATTTGGACCACGTTCTGCTGGGGGGTATCAGAATGGGATTTCTGGTATGTCAATGACTTCTATTAAGTACAAGCATTTTTTTATATCCCATAAATCCCATTTTATCTATTATTAGATTTCATGATTTCTTTATTGCATGTTATTGCCTATGGTGTTTGATGAATTAGCTTTTATGTTTTTGATCTTGGTAGATTTCTTTTTACTTTTGCAGATGTGGAATCCAATCGTGGTTATGGAGACATGCCAAGCCAAAGGTCAGCTTTGTAATTTTTCTGTTATCCAAATCTAGTTAATAAATATTGTTTGCCATTGGTGTGCTATTAAGGGGTTAGTGAATACTGGCTAACATGTTAACTTCATATTTGAAAGGGTGGCTGTAATTGAAACTATTTGACAAGGCCAAGATGAGATATCCCTGTTGAGATTATGGACCCTCTGCAATATATTTGGTGTTAAATATATAAATGATGAAAAATAAAATAAAAACAAGCTGGTTTTTTTCTAAATTTTTGCAAAAACATACTGGAAACGATAATATGAAATAACCAAACATCCCCTTTTATTTTGTGTCATTTTTAGTTACAACAGTTTCACTGTGGAATTGTTCATCTATTTTTGTTTTTGCCTTGTCGTAGTAGGTATTCTTAAGATTTTCTACTGCATCTCTCCATGGTTATGTTAGCCTATGGCCTGAAACAGTGCATATTTCATGAAATTTGATAAAGCCACTTATAATTTGATATCCAATTTAAGTACTACTTTTCTGAACCTGCCCTCTAAATTAGTTGATATCCAATTTAAACACTGATTTTCTTGACCAGCCCTGTAAATTAACCAAACTAAATTATTAACAGTTTGCACAGAAGTTTTCATAGCTCCTTTTATTTGTAATTTGATGTTACCTTCCAAGTCGAACTGAAGATCTGTACTATATGCTGCTATTGACATTGCATGCTCTTTGTCACATTCAAAAATAATATTTTATTACCTTGGATAAAAGAGTTTCTCATTATGCCATCTTTGAACATGCTGTATCCAGTTTACCAGAGCCTTATTAGTGTTGTTAGAGGGTACTAGAATAAGTTCTCTGCTTGATGATTAATATCTTTGTAGATATTGTTGGCTTTTGGTATAGCAACCGTAATTTTAAATTGCCTTCACAAATTGCACCACTTATAGCTTTAGGTGTCAATCTTAGTTAGCATTTTTGTACTTATCAGCTAATGGTGGGTGAACTGTTGCTTCAGCTGTACAAATTGAAATTTCTTCTCCATATTCCTTAATTTGCTACCTCTCGGTCCTTAAGTTTTAGAGTACTCAGCACATTAGTCTTGTCTTAAATTATTTTTATGATCTTTTTCTTTAACTGTATTTTCATTCCACTTACTGTAGTGTTGTTTTCTGTGCTCATTACTGAACATCCACTTGTGTACCATTTCTATACTCGAGTCTCTTCAACTTTGAGTTTTCTTAAATAGTTAATATAACACACGATTATGCCATTACTTGTTTAATGACTGTATTGTCTTTATTTCACTCTGACAATAAATTTTTCAGACAAATCATGTTAACATTAAGATATTTGTGAGTCATATCAGGGAGGGGCTGATGTCCTATAAGCAGTTCATTCAGGAGCTTGAGGATGATATACTACCAGCTGAAGCAGAGCGTAGGTAAGTTCTGGACAATAATATCTTGTTGTATCATGTTAAAGTGTTCAAGTAATCAGCCTTTTTAGTGATGCTCATTGATAAATGGCTTTTGACTTTGATTATCTAGGTATCAAGAATACAAATCAGAGTATATTTCAACCCAAAAACGAGCTTATTTTAATGCTCATAAGGATGAGGAGTGGTATATTTGTTCTTCCTGCTTAAAATTGTTGTTCAATCTTTGAAATGTTTACTGTGGAAAGCACAAGTGACCATATTTTCTCAAGTTCAACTGATATAATGTTCTTACCATTTGATTTTTTACTTCAGGTTGAAGGATAAATATCATCCAACAAATTTGCTTACAGTCATTGAAAGGTGAGTTTCTTTATCAAATTTCTGTCTAATTAGGCATTGTATATATTGTAATATTAATATTTGGTGGGCCATTTTTGTTTTGTTTTTTCATCTTGGGATGGTCAATAGATTAGGCTGGTGGATTAATTGTTTTCATCAAGACGTTTAAATTTGAATGAATATTGTCTGGTTCATGATCTTATAGGAGGAATGAAAATGCTCGACAGCTAGCAAAGGAATTTTTGCTTGATTTACAGAGTGGAACATTAGAACTGTATGTCCTTGTCCTCCCTTTTTCTCTTGGTCTCATATATGTCTGTCTTTCTCTCTTCTTTACCACTTCATTCTTTCACTATTCGTATCAGTATCAATCAATAATACATGATTTGTATCATGTTCAATGCAGAAATCCTGGTTTGGAGGCCTCTGTATCCAACAAATCAGGGCAAGCTAGTGAGCCAAATTCAGAGGAGGAAGCAGACACTGGAGGCAAACGAAGAAGGCATGGAAGGGGACCTAATAAAGAAAATGATTTCTCAGCTGCTCCAAAGGCTCACCCAATCAGTTCTGAACCAAGAAGGATACAGGCAGATGTTCAACAGGCTCAGGTCGTTGTCCGTAAGCTTGATGCTGAAAAAGGGATTGAAGATAATATTTTGTGCAGCAGCAGCGATCATAATAAAAATGATGACAAGGCACACAGTGGATCTGTGGGCCCCATAGTAATTATTCGAGGCCTAACATCTGTTAAGGGTTTAGAAGGTGTCGAGCTTCTGGATACACTTATAACTTACCTTTGGCGGATTCATGGTGTGGATTATTATGGCATGATTGAGACTAATGAGGCTAAGGGCTTTAGGCATGTGAGACCAGAAGGGACGGGGCATGAAGAAACAGGTAAATCAGGGTCGGACTGGGAGAAAAAGCTTGATTTATTTTGGCAAGGAAGGCTGAATGGTTTGGATCCCTTGGAAATAATGACTGCTAAGGAGAAGATAGATGCTGCAGCAATGGAAGTATTGGATCCATATGTTAGAAAAATTAGGGATGAAAAGTATGGATGGAAGTATGGATGTGGAGCTAAGGGCTGCACAAAGCTTTTCCATGCTGCTGAATTTGTGCACAAACATCTGAAGCTCAAACACCCAGAGCTTGTTCTGGAACAGACTACCAAAGTACGAGAGGATCTCTACTTTCAAAATTACATGAAGTAAGTAATTAAAATGGCTTCTGTTATCAAGGATTATTATTCAAATTTTGGTGAAATATCACTTACATTGGCCTTTTTTGTTGCAGTGATCCAGATGCTCCTGGCGGGACACCCATAATGCAGCAATCTCAGGTATACTGCTGTTTTTGCTTATAACATAAGCATATTTCTAGAAAAAAGACATGAAAAAGATGTGCATGAGTTTAAAATACTATCTTTATGGTTGGGTTGTGAGCATAATAGACAATCAAGTGTGATTGTGGGTTGCCAGCGGGAAGCAACCCCTGCAGCCCTATGGCAATCGTTGCATAGCACCTGGCTCTGTCAGACATTGTGGTGCCATTCATGGAATATCGCAGTGGCTTGCGGGCTTCCCAGCCCTCCATTTGTGTTGTTGCTGATAAGGCTCTGCTAGATTGCTTCCATGGCCATCTCTAAACTGCCTCTTTCTTTCCATTTCTGATCGCTTACTTCCATCTTCATCTTCCACAGAGACATTTCACTTCATAGATAGGGGTAGCGCTAGATGATGGGCCTCAATTTGAGTCCAATAGTCCCTTTTTAAGTGTAAAACATAACATGTAATACACACACACACATATATATACATATATATATATATATATATATATATATATATATATATATATATTATAGTCAACTAAAGCATCATACAATAATAAGGAAAAATATAATTGTATCGAAATATCTAAACTATTTAAAAGATAATATATAATATAATAAACTAAATAGTTTGAATAACATAATTTATCAATAACATAATGTTAAGAAAAACATATAATAAGTTAAAACGAATTTTAAAATATATAATAATGATTAATAGATAATAGTATTAAAAAATATAGAAACCATTTAGAGCGTAATATATAATATAATAATCTAAATTGTCATAGTATGTTATATAGTACAAACTATTTGTAATAATGTTGAAATATATATTAAAGAGAAGGCAGAACAACGGTCATCTCACTATTGGTATCCTGCTTGTGTTTTCCCACTTCTATCTACTATTGACTACTGTAGTTGAGGGAACCTTTTGGCATTTAGGTTCTGGTAGTCATTTTTGTCTGATTGGCAAGAATTGTGGATAAATTCTCCGCAGCATGTCAAATAGTGAAGTTTTCAAAATTTCCTATAATATATTATGTTTGCTTGAGTGTAAATAATACAGTGAATCAAATTTTAAGATTTATGAGTTAAGGGTTGAGTTTAGGATTCTCATGTTTCTTTATTTTATTTTTTCAAATTTTAGAAGGACAGACCCTTAAAGCGAAGATTGGGTATTGAGGGTCGATTGAGAGATGATCGTGGTAATAGACGAGACCATGATCGGAATGACAGAATGAATGGAGATAGGCCTGATAATTCCCCATCCAGTGAAAGACAGTCACTTGAGATGGGAAACCGTGATGAAGCAATGTATGATTCTTATGCAGGGCCAGCCATACCTCCATTTGCCTCAGATATACCTCCTCCACCAGTGTTGATGCCTGTACCTGGTGCTGGGTAGGTTTCTGCTTCTCATTTTCTTTCTGGTTTAGAATCTGATGCAGTCTGATATTATAAGTCTTGCTTAGTGATTGATTGATTAAATAATTTACAACTCACAGGCCTTTGGGACCCTTCGTTCCTGCTCCTCCAGAAGTTGCAATGCAGATGTTAAGAGATCAAGGAGGACCAACATCATATGATGCCTCTGGAAGAAAGATGCGGGGTGGCCCTCATTTGGGTGGTGCAGCACCAATTATTGCTGTTCCTCCCAACTTTAGACCAGATCCTCGGCGGATGCGAAGGTAACTCTTGTTTAGATCTTTCTTCTGGACTTCTCTCAAATAACATAAGTTTTTGTCTTTTGAATGCGAAATCCATTTTTATGTCCTTTTTATCTATGAATAGTATAACTTACATGATCATCTGATTAATTCATGATTTGATATTTTTATATTTTACTTTTGTTGTTGAAAGGATATTCGTTTTATAGAGAAAAAATATTTTTATTTAATTATGTTCATACTTTTTTTAATTTTCAGTCACTATATATGATAACTTGGTTTTGTTTTTTGGGGATTAATCCTATTATTTGGTTCTGGAACAGTTATCAAGATCTGGATGCCCCAGAGGACGAGGTTACTGTTATAGACTATCGGAGTTTGTAGTCGATTTTTGGTGGATACTGATAGACATTTTATTGAGGCTATCTGTTTTGGTGATTTATTGGAGAAGTTTGTGTTACGAGGAATAGACTTTAACTTGTAATACATTTTAGATATTGATATGTATATTTTTTAAACTAAATTTTCTTCTAATATAATTTTTTGGGTTGACCATTTTCTTATTAATGCAAAATTGATTTTGTTTAAAATTTATTTTCAAGTGAATATAACTGACAAAAAAAAAATACCATTTATAATATCAGTCAAATTTGTTTTGACAAGATTCACATCTATGTTTTTATCAAATTAGAAAATATATGTTTTAGTGATTGTGATATTTGATCACTTTTGTAGGAGGTACATCTAAATACGTGGTATTTGACCTTAAGATGTCATGTTAATGTTGTTCGATGAATAAGTAAAGGTGTCATGACTTGATGCTCACTAATCTATCTCTCACAGAAACTATTTTCACGTTTCTGGGCTTAAGAAAATTAGATTCCAAGTTGTTTCAACCCAATTTACTGTCACATATTCTCTCAACATTATAAATTTTTAAATACTTATAACACTCATTAACACTGTTTCAAGGTATTTGAGTAGAAATGAGAGTATTCAGTTGTGGAGCTCACAGGTCAAGCTTTCCTACAACCAGACATGACATTTGAGAGGAAAGCTAGCGTAGCTTATCTTCCAAGTTCCAACCCGTGCCTAGCTTATTTTAGTGCACCATAAACACCTTATGTTTTTAAAAAGATGGGTCTTTTGGAATGTAATTTGTATACATAATTATAGGCCAACACAATCCATTGTGAATGAAATTATTATAAAAATTAGGTTTAATAATTTCGGAGGTCCCTATTTCTGCATATTTATATCAATTAGGTTCTCGTACCGTAAATGTTCTCAATTAGATTCTTTTTTGTGAAAATTGACTCAATTTAGGTTTTGCCGTTCATTGTGTTAAATGGTGTTAAAAATTGTGGTTCGTGATTTGGTGACTAAGCAAATTTTATTGACGTGACAACATTTGGGATTAGTGATTTGATTAATAAAAACAACGTTTTATTTAGAGAAAACTGATTAAAAGTTAGGGATTAGTGATTTGATTAATGAGTGCCTTTTATTTAGGGAAAACTGATCAAAAATTAGGGATTAGTGATTTGAAAATTAGGGATTTCTTCTTACAGGTTTGGGTTGTTGATGGTTGAGAAGCGCGAAGATGAAGGTTGATGGAGGCAGGTTGCGCGAGGGCGGCAAGGAAGGTCGTGCTAGGGTTCGAGCCCTTTCCTCTCTTTGCGATAGGGTTTCGCCTCTTTTCCTCCACGACGCTATTGATGCTCTGTGGTGGCGAGATGAAGGTTCGAATGGTTGGTTGGGTTCGCGTTAGTGCTGGTGGTGGCGAGGAGCGAGAATGTAGAGGTTGTCACAGTGGTGATTTAGGTTTTTAGGGTTCTTTTAGTTTGGGATTTTTCTGTGGGTTTCAGGTGTGGAATCATGGTGGTTCTGTTGGAGAAGATGAAGATTCATGGTGGTGATGTAGGTGGCGGGTAAAGGTGATTAGAGAATGGCGGAGACGCGATTTGTTTCATTTAGGTTTCAAATAGGTTTTCGGTGCAGTGGTTGTAGATTCTTGCGTTGAGTGGCACAATTCTTATGGTGGCAACGGCCTAAAAAGGGCTTTGCAGCACGACAACAGTGGTGGCGACCTTGCGGTAGCCTATGCGTGATGGTGGTGCGAGGTAGTGGCGACGATGGAGGATGGTGCTGTTGTGGTTTTTTCGATGCTTAGTTGGTGTGGTTTCCCAAATTTCTCCAATCTAGCCCGCACTCAAAAATCAAATCACTAATCTCTAATTTTTTTTCCCTAAATAAAATTGTGTTTTGATTAAAATCATTTTAAAATTCTGCTTTTATTAAATTTACCATATTTTAAAATTTAAAATCATATAAATATCCACTTAACAAGATCATACTGTACCACGAGATTATTAAAGGATATCTCATTCATCAAGCAAGAAAGTTAACGCCGTCCACAACAATTAACGGTAAAAACATTATTAACTCAATTTTACCAAAATAAGAATCTAATTGAACATTTTTAAAATACGAGAACCCAATTGATACGAATATACTGAAATAACAACCTCTAAAGTGATTAAATCTAAAAACTAATTGTGAATACTAATAGATAAGATTATTTTTCTTTACTCTTATTTCCACTCTTTTTCAACTCATCCAAATAACCTCACTTTCTACTCTAATTCTCTTCCTTTTTTTTTTCATTTTCCACCATCTAAATGAAGCACAAGGGAAAAAGTGTTTCTCAGACACTCCTCAACTCATCTCACATGCATAAACAAACAAGATCCCCTACTTCCAAGAAAACATCTCTTCTTTTCTTATCCGCTTGCACCTTCATATAATTCTGAGAATGTTGAAGCTTATCCTTTAATTTCTTCAATAAAACATCACGGTTCTGTAAACTCTCTTGTAGGTCGACGGGGTCAGTGTCACTATGCTCATATTTAATTATAGTTGGTGGTAACTTTCCATAGACCGCTTGGTAGGGGGACATACCAATACTATGGTGAAAAGAAGAGTTATACCAAAATTGAGCCCATGGGAGCATCTCCAGCCATTTCTTAGGATTGTCAAAAACAAAACATCTGAGATACAACTCCAAAGTTCTGTTTAAGTTTTCGGTCTGGCCGTCGGATTGAGGATGGTATGATGAGCTCATGGCTAAAGTGGTGCCTTGATACTTAAATAATAACTTCCAAAAGTTGCTGATAAAGACTCTATCTCGGTCAGACACAATGGATTTTGGAAATCCATATAATTTGACAATATGGTGAATGAAAGTTTCAGCTACAATTTTGCTATTGAATCCTGACTTTAATGGGATGAAGTGCGCGAACTTTGAGAGTCGATCAATGACCACCATGATATTGGAATAACCCTGCGAAATTGGTAAGCCAACAATGAAATCCATAGCAATGTCTTCCCAAATCAGGTTTGGAATTGGGAGGGGCTGCAACAGACCAGCAGGTAAAGACTGATTGACTTTAGCTTGCTGGCAAATAGAGCATTCCTTCACAAACATCCTGATATCTTCGCGCATTTTAGGCCAGAAAAATTGAGCACTCATTCTGGCCATAGTTCGTGTAGTTCCTGCGTGACCCCCAATTTTTGATCCATGGAATTCTCCTATGATCCGTTTTATCAGTTCGACATTATTTGGAAGCATAATTCGCCCTTTCCACGTCAAAAGATCTTGCTGTATTGCATAGTCCCCCTTCTTCCCTGAGTGGTTCTTGCATTCCAGAAAAATTTTCAACAATTCCTCATCTTTTCTGGTTGCTTCGGCAACTGATTGTAACCATGTATTACGAGGTTCAGACCAAGCCATTGCAAAGCTCCTAGATAAAGCATCAGCAGGGATATTCTCCCTCCCTGGGGAGTATTGTATTGTGAAATCAAACCCTATAAATTTGGGTAGCCATTGTTGTTGCTCAGGAGTGTGAAGTGTCTGCTCCAATAATTCTTTCAAACTCTTCTGATCTGTTTTAATAATGAACCTGTGGCCAATTAAATAATGTCTGAATTTTGACAAAGATTCAGTGATAGCATAGAATTCTCTGGTATATGCCGATTGTTTCTGCATCCTTAATGATAGTTTCTTTGAAAAATAAGCAATAGGGTGCTTATTTTGACTTAATACCGCCCCAATGCCTAAACCAGAAGCATCTGTTTCCAAAACAAAAGGTTCCTCAAAATTGGGAAGTGCTAGAACAAGAGCAGTTGTGAGGGCTAGCTTCAATTCCTGAAAAGCCTTGTCTGTTGTTGCACTCCACTTAAATGAATCTTTCTTTAATAAATCAGTCAATGGTGCAGCTATTTGGGCATAACTTTTGACAAATCTTCTGTAATACCCTGTTAATCCTAAAAAGCCACGCAACTATTTAAGTGTTGTAGGTTTTGGCCAATTTTGTACTACCTCCAACTTTTCAGACTCCATAGCAATTCCATTTCCTGCCAATGTGTGACCGAGATACCCGATCTGCTGCACTCCAAAGCTGCATTTAGAGAACTTAGCAAATAATTGATTATGTTGGAGAATCCTCAGCACGACTTCTAGATGGTATAGGTGGTCTTTCCAGCTGGAACTGTAGACCAATATATCATCAAAAAAAACTAGGACAAATCTTCTCAAGAGACCCTTAAAAATTTGGTTCATTAAACTTTGAAATGTTGCTGGCGCATTTGATAATCCGAATGGCATAACCAACCATTCGTAGAGTCCTTGATGAGTCCTGAATGCAGTTTTATGTCGGTCCTCTGGTTTCAGTAAAATTTGGTGATATCCAGACCGTAAATCTAGCTTGGAAAAATAATGAGCTCCATACAATTCATCAATAAGTTCATCCACTGTTGGAATTGGGAAACTGTCCTTTATTGTTATGGCATTCAAGGCTCTGTAGTCCGTGCAAACCCTCCATGTGCCATCTTTCTTCTTGACTAAAATAATTGGAGATGAAAAAGGGTTGTTGCTAGTTTGTACAATGCCCTCTTTTAACATACCTTCCACCAATTTTTCAATTTCTTCCTTTTGACTGTGTTGATATCTATAGGGCTTCACCTTGACTGGATTTGATCCTTCTAACAAAGGAATAGAGTGATCATGACTCCTTGGTGGAGGTAGTCCACACGGTTGGCTAAAGACAATGTTGTAATTGTGTAGTAATTTCACCAATTCTGGCTCCATGTCCTCTGGAAGTTCAAGTAGAGGAAAATTTTGAGTTTCTTGATGGACCAGTTGCATACTATATATCTCAGCTAGGGCCTTAGTGTCCATCATTCTCCGTATGTGATGTAGTTGTGCTGTTTCAGGGAACATGTCTCGGTCACCTTGTAATGTAGTAAAGCAACCATCCTGCAAAAACTTGATTTGCAGCGAATCATAATCTGCTAAGTGGGGGCCAATTGTCTTCAACCAATTTGCACCAAGGATGAGATCAGCACCAGAGAATGATAAAAGAAACACAGGTAATGTAAAAACATTACCCTGTGCTATTAAAGTCAAATTTGGTATGAAGCCCTCAGATTCCATGTAATTCCCATTACCAACCATTACTTTGAATGAAGGAGTCATCACCACTGGAAGTTTCAAAAATTTTGCAACCCTGGGTTGTAAAAAATTATCAGAACTGCCTCCATCAATCAATACTTTGACTGACATAGTTCCAATATGTGCTATGAATCGAATTGTCCCTACTCCGAAACCACCTTTCAATGCATTCAGAGATAGGTGATGATCTTCGTTTACAGTGTCTTCCTTGTCGTGGGATAACTCAGTCTCGGATTCCATATTATCTAATTCGTCCTCCCCTAATTGCAAGACAAAACATTGCTTGTTTGGACACTTGTGATTAAAAGAGAATTTCTCATCACAGAAATAACAGGAGACCCTTCTCTCTGCGTAATTGCATTTCTGCTGGGCTTATTCGTTTGACATTGGGGTTTCTTAATGGTGGTCCTGGTGGATTAGGTAACAACGGAGGTAAGGAAGATTTGGAAGCTGGGAGAATGGTCCTTGTGGTGTTTTGAACCCCAGACGGTGTTACTTTCGGAGAAGTTGTATATCGAATGGTGTAATTAGGGGTAGACTTGGTTCCAGGCATATATTTCTCTTCATACAGTTTGGCTAAGGCTACGGCGCGTAATAGGTTTGTTGGAGACAAGGCAGTCACATCTCTTCTAATATCAACATTTAAACCACTCATAAAGCAATTTAAAATAGCTTCCTCTGTTAAACCCTCACAGCGATTTGCAAGCGACATAAATTTCATATAGTAATCGGATACCGAGCCTTGCTGTTGGAGCTTAAACATTTCTGCCTTTGGACAATCAAATGGAGAGGGCCCAAATTGAGATTCCAGGGCACGCTTCAACGCTGTCCAGGTTGTGACCACTTCAATCTTCTGCAACATTTGGAACCAGGGCACCACGTCGTTCTCAAAATGCATAGAAGCTATTTCAACCCGCTCAGCATCAGGTGTGTTGTGGTAGTTGAAGAACTTATCTGCTTTGAAGAGCCATTCTAAAACGGGGGTGGAGCCATTGAAGTGCGGAAACCCGAGAGAAATGTCCTTTACTGGGTTCATAGAATGTAGCGGATGAGCTCTGACTGTGGAATTTGAGTTCGAAGGACTTCCAATTGTCTGAGTGGAATTTTGCAATAGTTGCTGTAAGACGAGTTTGATTTCATCCATCGTCGAGTCTTGATTTCGATTTCTCTCATCTATCGTGCTCTGTAACTTTTCCACCGTTGCTGTGAGACGACGCAGATCATCAGTCGTTGTGCGGATCTCGGTTTGGAGCTCCTTCAATCTTGTGTTCTCAGCCATGGAAGACAATGAAAGCACCAATGTAACAGTGCTAATTGAGGTATGTGTAAAAATAGAACAGAGCAATGGGATTTTATTGAAAAATAAAGCAGTCTCAGTACAATTAAGACGTGGCTAACAATGAAAGTGACAAATGCCCAAAATAAAATTGTATGAGTCACCGCTGACCCCTGATGTGTTCCATTCCTGTAAAAGAAGAAAGGAAGGGAATTAAGAGAATGTTCTGCACTGGGATCAGAGAAGAAGAATCTGGAGAAAAAGTGATTGCAGAGAGAGGGACCATACCACCGACTACTATCCCTGAATGAAATCTCTCCATTTTGTATTTCCTCTCCTCTCACGTGTCCCTCTACGTACTCCCATGCCTGCATCCTTGTTTGACACGTGCCCACTAGGTGTAACCATTTCTCCCCTCTTAATACTGTCATGCTTTATGCGCGTGACACACTCCTCAACTCATCTCACATGCATAAACAAACTTTCACAAAAAGTTCAATACATTTTAGGAAACCACAAATCAAGTTCAACAGAAGAATATTTCTCAAATTAACAAACACATGAATAGTTAGTTCTGATGCAGTAATTCAAGGATAAAAATAAAATAAAAGCTAGATGGTAAAGATTCAATAAAAACACAGGTAAAATGAACATACTGAAGTGCGTCTACTGCAACATCAACAACAAACTTCTGAGTGACAAAAGCTACCAATCTAGTCCTGAAAAAATGATGAGCATTTCTAGTCAAGCTCACAATATCTGAAAAAGAAATGCAAGGGCTAAAAATCCATTTAATTCTATGTCCGGAAAACAAACATCATATACCTACCTCCAGTTTAAGTCTTTGTGAATGATGTCGTGAGAGTGCAATACTCGGAGACCAGAGCCTGCATCAAACTTCAATTCATGTTATATGCCATCAAAGGAAGTATTACAACAAACCAAAAATGCAAATAAAAGTTACCAGGCTGGTGCATGAAAAAGGGTTACTAAATAAAAAGGGAAAAACCACCAGAGCAACGAAAACGGGAAATAAGTGAAATTGAAGGGGAAAGAAAATAGAATCTGGAAGAAGTGAAGAAGTGAAGAAGACGAATAATATTGGGGTGGTTAAAAGAGGAGAAGAAGTTCATCTCGCAATGCAAACAAGCCTTGAGGCGGCGAGTGTTGAGTTTAGAGAGGAAGACCTGCTTCACCGCCACGTCTCTGCTCCGCTCTCCACACTAGGGAGTATGAACCCTCTTCGATTTTCGATTTCAGAAGATACCAGAGTTTTCCCACTACCACCACCTTCACCTTTTCAACGCTGGAAGAGAAATGTATTAAAATATGTCACTGTAGAGAGTGGTTGCAGAGTTTGTGATTGTTTATTTGCAGTTTTATACACTTGAGGAATAATTGAGAGTGTGGATGGAAGTTTTTTGCTTGTATTTAGTAGAGCTAATTTGTGCAGAGATGTAAAGGAGGGAAAGGCTCAAGTTATTATTTTGTCACTGATCATGATCTTTCCTTTTGAAGGCCCACATCTGACAGTTAGAAAACTGAGAGAGTGGAAAAGAGGAATATAAAACTGCTTTTGTATATTATTTTGAAATGCAATTATTTTTATAAAGTAAATAAGTAAACTTAAATGTACGAAAATGTTGGCCTTTATAACCACTAACAAATTAGTACTTTTAGTGTCTAGAAAATAGTTAATAAATTCTACTAGTCAACATGACTTTTATTTTCCTAAAAAATAGCATAACATATAATTTTAATTTTTTAATTTCCAATAGTCATTAATCAACACTCCTCCTTGACTTTGGAACTGCAAACTCCAAGCTTTTGTCTCAAGAACTCAAATCTAGATTTTGGAAGTGCCTTGGTTAGGATATCAGCCACTTGATCTTCTGATTTGCAGTAGACTAGTTTCACTTGTCCTTCTCTTTGAACTTCTCTTAAAAGGAAAAGTTTTATCTTAAAATGATTTGTTTTGCCATGAAAAACTGGATTATTGGCAATTGAAATTGCAGCTTGATTATCCACAAAAATCTTTGTGCTATCTTCTTGTTCTATGTGTAAATCAGCCATGATCTTCCTTATCTAGACAGTTTGATTTACAGCAGCTGCAGTAGCAACATACTCTGCTTCTGCTGTTGATTGGGCTATAATTTCTTGTTTTTTGGAACACCATGAAAAAACTCCAGAACCAAGTGAGAAACAATAACCAGAAGTGCTTCTCATATCATCAACACATCCTGCCCAATCACTATCTGAATAACCATGAAAACTCAAGCTTTCAACTTTCTTGAACCATATACCATAATCAATTGTGCCTTTAACATATCTAAGAATTCTTTTTGCTGCTTGAAAATGAATTTCACTAGCACAATGCATGTACCTTGATAACAAACTCACTGAATGCATGATGTCTGGTCTGGTAGCAGTTAAATACATTAAGCATCCAATTAAGGATCTAAACAGCTTTTCATCAACCTTTTCAGCACCATCTTCTCTGCAGAACTTTTCTTTTTGGTTCATTAGAGTTGCAGCTGACTTACACTCTCCCATGTTGAACTTCATAAGCACTTCCTTTGCATACTTTTCTTGGCACACAAATATTTCATTTTTCTTTTGTTGCACTTGCATACCAAGAAAAAATGTCATCTTTCCAAGGTCTGTCATTTCAAAGACATTTTCCATTTCTTCTTTAAACTTGTCAATCATCTCCTTACAATTTCCTGTAACAAATAAGTCATCAACATACAGAGATATCATAAGTATATCTTCATTCACCTTTTTAATATATAAGGTGTACTCACTCAGACTTTTCACAAAGCCTAAGCTCATTAAATGTGCATCAATTCTGCTATACCAAGACCTTGGTGCTTGTTTCAAACCATATAATGCCTTTTTCAGTAGATAAACCTTGTCTTCTTGTCCTTGAAGAGCAAAACCTTCTGGCTGTTCCACAAAAATTTCTTCCTCCAAATATCCATTCAAAAATGCTGATTTTACATCCAATTGATGTATAAGCCAGCCCTTTTGTGCAACTAGTGCTAGCAGCAATCTTATTGTGTCTAGCCTGGCAACTGGGGCAAATGTTTCAGAGAAATCCACCCCAAACATCTGAGCATATCGCTTGACAACAAGTCTTGCCTTGTACTTGTTCACAGAACCATCAGGATTGAACTTGGTTCTATAAACCCACTTTACTCCAATGGCCTTCTTATGACTAGGTCTATCCACCAACTCCCACGTCTGATTTTTTTCAATCATTTTGAGCTCCTCTTCCATAGCATTTATCCATTTTTTGTCAGTTGCAGCCTCTTCATATCCACCAGGTTCCATGACAGCAACATTACACCTTTGATAGATGTCAGAAAGCAATCTTGTTCCTCTGACAGGTTCATCATCCACATCTTCATTCTCCTCTTGCAATCCAAGCTCACTGTTGCCTTTCCAGTTCAAACAATTAAATTGTACAAGGAATTTGTTGTCTTTCCAGCTCCAACAGTCAAACTCCAAGAATTTCACATCCCTGCTAACAATGACTTTGTTTTTGTGTGGAAGATAGATCCTGTAGGCCTTTGAAATCAAGCTATAGCCTACAAAAATTCCAGGTTCTGCTTTCTTGTCCAATTTGTCTCTCTTAATATGAGGAATATAAGAGAAACACAAACAACCAAATATCTTTAAATTAAACAACTCAGGTTTGTAACCGTACCATCCTTCAAAAGGTGTTCTCTGTTGTAAAGCTTTTGTTGGCAGTCTATTGAGTAAAAACACTGCAGTATTTACAGCCTCTGCCCAGAATTTTTTAGGCAAATCTTTGTCATGAAGTAAGCACCTAGCCATCTCCATAATCGTCCGATTTTTCCTTTCTGCGGTGCCATTTTGCTGAGGTGAATAAGGAGCTGTAAGCTGGTGTTCTACACCTGTATCTTCACAAAACTTGTTAAATTTTTTGGAAGTATATTCAGTTCCATTGTCGGATCTGATCATCTGCATTTTGCACTTGCTTTGATTTTCCACCAAAGTTTTAAACTTCCAAAAAATGTCAGCAACTTCATATTTAAACTTCATAAAATATATCCAACACATTCTTGCCATGTCATCAATGAAAATAATATAATACCTACTGCCATTCAGTGATGGTGTGCTCATAGGACCACCTGTATGTATCAATTGTAGATTTTGTATAGCCCTCCAAGTCTTGTTTTGTGGAAATGGGAGTCTTGTTTGCTTTCCATACTGACAAGCAATGCATGTAGGAGATTCTTCTTCTATATCAGGTAAGCCTCTGACCATGTTA
The DNA here is from genome assembly GCA_027742785.1 of Vigna reflexopilosa. Taxonomy (NCBI): domain Eukaryota; kingdom Viridiplantae; phylum Streptophyta; class Magnoliopsida; order Fabales; family Fabaceae; genus Vigna; species Vigna reflexopilosa. The sequence goes on from JAFNIE010000196.1 coordinate 28,972, forward strand.
TTCTTCTTCAAGAATATTAGAGCACTGTGGTGAAAATGGCCCAATCTTTTATGCCAAAGTATTGTATTGCTGACCTCTTTGTGCACTGCAGCATGTTCTTCACTCATGAAGTCCAAAGCAAAGCTTTTTCCTTTCATTCTAACTTTAAATACTTCCTTGCCTGCTGAATCTTTGATTATGCAGTTTTTATCTTCAAACAACACCTTATAACCTTTTTCAAGCAATTGAGGAACACTCAACAGGTTTTGGTTAATTTCTGGAACATATAAAACATCTGAAATCAGTTTCAAACCTGTTTGACCTTCAATTGCCACTGTTCCTTTGCCTTTTACTGCAATATAAGCTCCATTACCTACTCTGACTTTAGAAAGTGCAGTTTTGTCAAATTCTTTAAAGAGCTCTCGATCATAACTCATGTGATTTGTGCAACCACTATCTATGAGCCAACTTTCTGTGGAGCTATTGGCAGCAAAGCATGTAACAGCAAACAATTGTTCCTCTTGTGGTTGATCCTCAGCAACCTTAACTTCTCCTTGTTGTTGATGAGATTTGCAAATCTTTTCCATGTGCCCTAGCTACCCACACTTATGACACTTTACATCAGGTCTCCACCAGCACCTTTTTTGTGGATGATTGGTTTTTTAACAATGAGGACAAGGTGGAAAAACCTGAGTATTATTACTCTTGTTGATCTTGTTTAATCTTCCAGGCTTGGTATCATTGTTCTGCTTCTTTTTCTGTTTGTTGCCATTGCTCTGGAATTGGACCTGAAAAGCACCCTCCACAGATCCTTCTTGCCTCATAAGTCGTCTTTGCTCTTGGGCCTGTAAGGCATGCATCACCTCTGCCAAAGTGATCTTAGATAGATCCTTTGTGTTCTCCAAGGTAGCTATAGAAGCTTCATATCTCTCTGGTACTGATACAAGAATTTTTTCAACAATTCTTGAATCAGAGAAAGCGGTGCCCAACAATCGTACTTTGTTGGCAATGCCAAGCAACGTATTTGAGTACTCTTTTATGGTGTCTGATTCTTTCATTCGCTGCAGCTCAAATTCTCTCATTAAATTCAATACTTGCATGCTTCTAATCCTCTCATCTCCTGCATATTCTTCCTTCAAGTAATCCCAAATTGCTTTTGCTGTGTTGTGAGACATGATCCTGGTGAAAATTATTTTTGAAACACCAAAAAATAAACATGCCTTTGCCTTTGCTTTTCTGGTTTTTTTTTCCTTGTAGGTTTTCATCTGGGCTATAGTGGGGTTGTTGGGCAGCGGAGCAATTTCGTAATCCTCCTCCACTGCTTCCCAAAGATCCAAAGCCTCTAGGAAGTTCTGCATTTTTATGGCCCAGAGATCATAGTTATCTCCATCAAAGATAGGAGGAGCAACTTGAGAGAAACCTGTTTCAGCATCCATAGGTCCCGTAAGACGTAGCTCTAGATACCAATTTGTTGGTTATATTATTGAAGGAAAGGTTGAGAAAGTGGAACAGAGAAAACTGAGAGAGTGGAACAGAGGAATATAAAACTGCTTTTGTATATTATTTTGAAGTGCAATTGCTTTTATAAAGCAAATAAGTGAACTTAAATGTACGAAAATATTGACCTCTATAACCACTAACAAATTAGTGCTCTTAGTGTCTAAAAAATAACAAATAAATTCTACTAGTCAACATGACTTTTATTTTTCTAAAAAATAGCATAACATATAATTTTAATTTTTTAATTTCCAATAGTCATTAATCAACAGAAAGGCTCAAGTTATTATTTTGTCAAATGATCTTTCCTTTTGAAGGCCCACATCTGACAGTTAGCGGAGGATCATATACTTTATAAACCTCTGACAATATGAATGAATCGCCGAGCTAGGTAGCGCTAGCTTGTAACCCTAGCGGGAGCATTAAGGTGATGGAATTTGTACTGTTAGACTGAGTGTGGTGCCTATGGAAAGCTGCTTTCCACTCTTTAAAGGAAGTGGTATCTCCTCCGTTTTCGGAGTAGAGAAGGTCTCCTCTGTTACCGGAGTAGAGATGTTGATGAGGCATGGGATGACCCATTGCTGTATTACATCAACCCAAACAAGGGCACTGAGTTTAAACAGGACGGTTGGGAACCAGCTAGTTCTGGTCAGCTGCCCTTGACAAAACCAGCGTGGCTGGTTCTGCCATCCCGCTTAAAGGCGGCGGTGTAGGCCAAATATTCCGCTCTAAGCGGAGTAGGCAAAATTAAAGCGGCAGCTCTAAATTCACCACCATTGATGATGTCTTCAAAAACACAGTGCTTGGACCATCACTTTTTTTATATTTTAAACCTACTAGAAAGTTTCAGCATAGCTAATTGTGCAAAATTAAATTAAAAGAAGTTTTTAAGAAAAAAATATAGTTAGTTTTTTTTTCAAATATAAAAGTAGCTTAGAATATATTTTCTATATTTTATGAACCACTAATAGTAGAGTAGAAAAAAATTAATACATGGACGTAAACAACATTGTAGGGATTAAATTGATCATATATATATATATATATATATATATATATATATATATACCTGCAATGGTTGTGGTTGTTGGCCATATGATCTCTTCAAACTTTAAATGTAAAGCAACGTGGAAACAAAACTCCATGACAAATGCAAAAAAATTGGATAAGGGTCCTATGTTCACACTGTCTTAACATAACTATGGGTTGCTTAAACTTTGGATGACTTACTCTTAAGTGTGAAAGGGAGTAAGGCTGCTGCACCGTGAAAAGTGGTCCATGAACATTATGCTTGAATCATACTCTATTTTTTTTTTCCCTATGAAAGCATGAATATTTGAAATAGAGCAAACTATCTTTCATTGCAATATCTAGTATTGTATCTATGAAAAAAGGCTGCAAAATAAGAATTAACATTATAAATTATTTTAAGGGTTACATGAGACTACAACGTAAATTAGTAAATAGTTAAAATATGACGTGTCTTTCCTTTTTCACGTCCTACATATTGAATAGTTAACTGAAGATATACTGTTTATAAAGCTTTGACATACGACAAGGAGTGTCGAGGTAGGTCATGGTGGTTTGTAACCCTAACAGAGGTATTAAGGTGCTGGAACTTGTATTATAAGACTGAGTGTTAAGGACAACTTTCTTCTACTTCAAATTAAGTTCTTGTCTCTTGAATAATCAACCCAAAAGGTTGAAGAGGGAATGAAGCATTAGTTCGTTTGCCAAAATCCCTTCGATAGTACTAGTAAAAGATGTTTTGATAATTAGGGCAGAGGCTTCTCAGCGTTCAGCAGGGAAACCGATCGGCAATGTCAGTCATAGGGCAACACAGGCTGAGAGTAAACATTAAAGGTCAATTAATGATATCAGTGTTGGTTTTTAGAAGAAAAGCGAAGCAAATGGGAAATAAAGATAGAAGACGGTGTAAAATTTCTGAATTCAGAAAAAAGATTATTTATTCAATATACCATCACTACATATATAATGATTCAAAAAAATTCAAAAATAAACTAAAACATCCACTTAACAGTTTTCAGGTGGATAAATTACGGGATTTTCTCTTAAAGTGTAGCAACCACTTATTTACTCAGTCTTATCTAATAAATTAAAATAAATTAAAGCAGTTACAAAAAACATAATTCTAACACTCCTCCTTGCTTTTTGAACTGCGAAAGTCCATGAAAGATCAATCTAGCTTCAGAAAAACATATCTTACTCCTGAACTGTGAATTCCAACATAACTCTTCTTGACAGATTCACCGTTGATTTTATTAGCACCTTCAGGCTCCTTTTCTTCTTCGTCTTCATAGTCAAGAAGCTCCTCCTCATTCCAATAACGTATTAAACTGTTTCCTGGTTTGTCCATGGTCAAACATGATACGATCATGACCCTAGCATTGTAGCTAGAAGGGGCAACAAATATATCACTTTGAAGGGGCATGTCCTTAACCCTATCGACATTTCTAATGAAAGAATTTGTTTTGCCTCTATGGCAAACTACAACCACATTGAAAAAGATCAACATTAATGTTGCAGCCATTGCTACAAAATAAAAGAAACTCTTTGCACCCAAAATATGATGAGGATGACTTAGCTTCTTGTGCCAGATTTCTGTCACATTTTCCTTGAATGAAAAAATAGTTTGCTCCTCCTCCAATGGTTTTAGAGCAAAACTTTTACCTTTCATTTTCACCTTGAACATATCTTGACCAGCTGCATCTTTAATCAAGCAATTTTTGTCTTCAAAAATAACTCTAAATCCTCTTTCAATCAGTTGACCAACACTTAACAAATTTTGGTCAATTTCAGGAACGAAAAAAACGTCTGGAATAAGCTTTGTGCCTGCACAACTTGTAATTGCAACTATCCCCTTGCCTTTGACTGAGATATAATCACCATTACCTATTCTGACTTTGGTGACATCAGTTGGCCTTAAATCTCTGAAAAGAGCCTTGTTGAAGGTCATGTGGTTGGTACAACCGCTATCTATCAACCAGCTCTCACTTGATTCACTGCTCAAGAAACAAGTAGCTACAAATAGCAGGTCTTCCTCCTCCTCCTGATCAGCAGCTTTAGCTTCTTCCTCTTGTTGTTGATTTTGGTTTTTGCTTATGACAGCTTCATGCCCAAGTTGATTGCACTTGGTGCATTTAGCGTCAGGTCTTTGCCAGCATCTGAATGGAGGGTGACCCATTTTGCCACAATGTTGACAAGGTGGGCAACTTTTCTTTCCACCTTTTCCTTTATCGTAATTATTTGTATTGCTCTGATTGCTGGCTGGATGATTCTTCTTGTAGTTTCTGGCTTGTTGGCTTTTGACTAGAAGAGCACCTTCAACAACATGATTTCCCTCATCAACCTTCGTTGCTCTTGGGCTTGGAATGCATGTAGCACTTATGCAAATGTGATTTTAGACAAATCTCTTGTGTTCTCCAAAGAAGCAATAAATGCTTCATATTTTTCTGGCACTGTTACCAGAATTTTCTCAACAATTCTGGAATCAGGAAAATTGCTGCCCAGCAACCTTATCTTGTTGGCAATACCCAACAATTTGTCTGAGTATTCTTTGATTTTTTCAGACTCTTTCATCCTTTCTAATTCAAATTCCCTCATTAAATTAAGCACCTGCATGCTTCTTATTCTTTCATCCCCATCGTACTCTTCCTTTAAATAATCCCAAATTTCTTTGGCTGATTTAAGAGTCATAATTCTTGTGAAGATGGTTTGAGAAACACCAGCAAATAGACATGATTTTGCCTTTGGTTTTCTAGTTTTTCTCTCCTTGTGAATTTTGATCTGGGCCATGGTAGGATTATCCGGCAGCGGAAGAACTTCATAATCTGCTTCTACAGCTTCCCAAAGATGTAGAGCCTCCAGGTAAGTTTCCATTTTGACAGCCCAAAGATCGTAGCTTTCTCCATCAAAGACTAGAGGTGCAACTTGTGAGAAATTTGATTCAGCATTCATTTTTACAGGTCCCGTAAGAAAAAAGCTCTGATACCAATTGTTGGTTTTTAGAAGAAAAACGAAACAACTGGGAAATAAAGATAGAAGACGGTGGAGAATTTCTGAATTCAGGAAAATAATTATTTATTCAATATACCATCACTACATATATAATGATTCAAAAAAATTCAAAAATAAACTAAAACATCCATTTAACAGTTTTCAGGTGGATAAATTACATGATTTTCTCCTAAAGTGTAGCAACCACTTATTTACTCAGTCTTATCTAATAAATTAAAATAAATTAAAGCAGTTACAAAAATCATAATTCTAACAATCAGGAACAAAATTAATGATATTAATGAGCGAATAACGAGCTATAAGAAATAAAATATACTGTATTAATTAGCAGTTAAAGGGTCTGATTAAGAAGGAGGTCTATAAATAAGAGATTAATTTCCATGTAAAGACATCTTTTGCTGAATAATTATACTGACCTTCTTGAGATATATCTGACTTGAGCATCGAAGAGTTTTTTGCAGGTCACCAACCCATCCGTAACATTGGAGCTGAAATAGTCGACCCGAACCGAGTGAAGGAAACTGTGTAGGAAGAGCAGGAGCGAAGAAAGGGAGAACACGCAGTCTTGGACCCCATCAACCGAAACATTTGGTGCCCACCGTGGGACCCGAGAGTGCAGAAGAAACCCAGTGAGACCACAATGGCGGAGCAACTCCAATCGTAGGTGCTTAAGGAAATGCAGAGACAAATGCAAGAGTTGAGGGCGAAGATGGCAACGATGAAAGCAGAACAGTGTAATGGACAGAAAGGGTAGTCTGCACAGCAGTCGGCAAACAATGAGGCTGAGGGTAACACGCATGAAAATAGGGGGGAGAATAGTCATACTGTGCAAGGTGGGGATGAAGGGCGAGAAGCGGCTAGTGCCATGGGGCGGAATGCCAAAAATGGCAGACGTAATGTGGAAAATCAGGCTATAGTGAATAATCCCGACCGGGAAAATTGCCTCGCGTTGGTGGAGCGTCCCGACCAAGCTGAGGGGCTTCACCCCTTTACTGTAGCAGTAATGAGGGTACCCATGCCAGAGAACAAAGTACTTCCAGTATGGAGAAGTATGGCAGATCGACATATCCCGAGAAGCACCTTCGATCTTTCGTGGATGCCATGGCGGTTTATTCCTCTGATGATTTGGTATGGTGCAAGGTGTTTTCGTTATCCTTGAAGGATGAGGCATTGGATTGGTTCCATTCCCTGTAGCCGGATACCATAGACAAATTTGTGAGGTTAAGATACTTGTTTAGTCAGTAGTATGCGTCCAGTAAAACCCAAGGCTTGACATATCTGGCACTAGTCAGGACGAGGCAAGGAAAAAAGGAAACGCTTAAGGCTTTCATGGACCGATTCAATCAAACTGCGCGTTAGGTGAAGGATGTGGATCGAAAACTGATAATAAGCGTCTTGACCCCTACTTTGAAACCAGGACCGTTTATCGATCTTCTTTATGCTGAAGAGCCCCAAACACTGGCAGAGCTGCAGAGCAAGGCGGCGAGATTTATACGAATCAAGGAGATGCGCGCCTTCCAGAAAAGGCAGAGGGAGGAGGCAGTGCAAGTTGTTAAATCCAATCGTGAGCAGAGGGACGGAAGAAAGCTGTTTGGCAGAAACGAAGGGGGAAATGAGCAAAGGCACATAGACCTCCCTAGGGTCCCTCATGACGCTCGTTATACGCCTTTGAATGCGCCTAGGGCCAGGGTAATGAAGGAGGCATTAAGAGCCGATTTACTAACCTTGACCAATTCGCCAACTCCTAGGGATGCTGACGGACGAAAACATTGTCAGTATCATTAAAACCTAGGGCACACCACCAAAGATTGTATAACGTTGAAAGGCAAGTTGGAGGACCTGATACAAGCAGGACATTTTAGGAGGTATGTGTAGGAACAACGACGAAGCTCTTTGGAAAGAGGTGGTCGTCCACCTAAGAGGGACAACCGACCCAGGTTAGAAGATCGGCGAAAAAAGGATCATCGTAGCCGGAGCCGAAGCAGGGAGCGACCTTTGGGGGGTGTCATTAATACAATTTCGGGGGGATTTGCTGGAGGAGGATCTACGGTGTCTACACAGAAGCGACATTTGAGGAATTTGCACAATGTTAATCACGTAGATGTGGCCAGAAGATCTATGCCTAGAATTACGTTTTCTGATGAGGACTTTCATGTCCCTGACTCGAATCAGGACGACCCGATGGTTATAACTACTGTGATCGCGCGGTATAGCGTAGGAAAAGTCCTTATCGACCTAGGAAGCTCGACCAACATTTTCATTGGAAGACGTTTCAACAAATGGATATATCTGAGGATATGATTATGCCTTTTAATAAGCAAATTTTAGGATTTGCAGGAGAGATGGTAGATACGAGGGGTTATGTGGACCTGAGGACGTGTTTGGGAACTGAGAAGAATGCCAAGGAGCTAAAGGTCAGATTTTTGCTGGTGGAGGCCAACACCTCATATAATGTTTTGTTGCCCCGACCATGCTTGAAGGTTTTTGGGGAAATTGTGTCAATACCCCGTACCCGTCGTTTGATGGAAAAATATGCACGGTTTGGGCGGATCAAAAGGTGTCTCGGGAGTGCTATGCGGCGGGGTTAAAGGTAAAACCATGGACTCCGAAGCAACGGATGAGACGTTAAGAGGTAGCTATGGCGGAGTTGGATCCCATAACCAATACAGAAGATCGGATGGAGCCGTTGGGTGAGGTGCAACCATTCGTCCTAGGAAAAATTCAAGAACAAAGTACTGCCGTTGGAAGGAGCCTTACTGAGAACCAGGCTCGAGAGATCGGTCAGACATTGACCGCGAATAAGGATTTGTTTGCATTGACGACAAGGGACAATGCTAGGAATTCACCCCGATATAATATCTCATAGGTTATCTTTGTTTAAGGAGGCGTGCCTAGTCGCGCAGAAGAAGAGGAAATTGGGAGCGGAAAAGAGAAAAGCTGTGGATGAAGAAGTCTAGAAGCTAATGGAGGCAGGCTTTATTCATGAAGTAAATACACCACCTGGCTGGCTAATGTGGTAATGGTGAAAAAACCCAACGGACAATGGAGGATGTGCACGGATTTCACTAACCTAAACAAGACATGCTCGAAAGATGCATATCCTCTCCCTAGTGTCGATGGTTTAGTTGATGGAGCTTCCGGGTATCAGGTACTTAGCTTCCTGGATGCATACTCCGGGTATAATAAAATCCCTATGTATCATCTAGATTGTGAGAAAATGACCTTCATAATCGAATGGTCTAACTATTGTTACGATGTGATGTCCTTCGGGTTGAAAAACGTGGAAGCTACTTACCAACGATTGATGGATAAGGTCTTTTAGCAGCAAATTGAGAGGTGCATGGAAGTCTATGTGGACAATATGGTGGTAAGGAGCCTGTCGGTGGAGGAACAGGTAAAAGACTTGGTGGAAGTTTTTGAGCAGATACGCAAGTTTGGAATGAGACTAAACCCAACAAAATGTACATTTGGAGTACTAGCGGGAAAAAATTTTGGGTTTCATGTTAACCGCTCGGGGAATTGAAGCCAATCCTAGTAAGTGTAGGGCGGTGTTGGAAATGCGGAGCCCGCAGAACATTAAGGAGGTCTAAATACTAGTGGGATGTTTAATGTCACTTTCTCGGTTTATACTAAGACTATCCGAGCGGATAAGGCCGATACTAAGAACAATGAAGAAGGACACCCAAGGATGATGGGATGACCAGTGTGAGGAAGCCTTCAAGGAGGTAAAAGAGATTCTCACCAAATCGCCCGTTATAGGACGACCGAAGTCTGGGCATGACCTGCAACTCTTCTTAGCAGCCATGGATGGTGCGATCAGTGCGTCGTTGGTACAAGAAACCCTCGAGTTCAGGCCAATATACTTTGTAAGTAGAATTCTAAGGGCTCGGAGACCCGATATCAGCAATTGGAGAAAATGGCCTTAGTTCTGCTCAATGCAGCTCGGCGTCTAATGCCATATTTCCAAGGTCACCCAGGTGGTGGTTAGAACCGACCATCCAATAGCAAAGATCCCGCGCAAACCTGATTTGGTTGGAAGGATGCTGGGATGGTCGGTTGAACTCTCGGAGTTTGGGCTGCGTTATAAGCCGCGCGGGTTGGTGCGAGGACAACACTTGGCGAACTTTGTGGCTGAATTACCGGTAGAGGAGAACAATTTGGGTCTTTGGAAACTCTTTGTGGATGGATAGACCAACAAGCAAGGAGGGGGAGCAAGAGTTGTCCTAGAGGGACCGAACGAACTAGTGATCGAGCAATCGTTGATTTTTCGGTTCAAAATCAATAATAACCAGGCGGAGTACGAAGCATTACTGGCAGGAATGGAGTTGGCTCATGACCTAGGAGCGGAATCCCTGGAATGCCAAACTGATTCTCAATTGGTTGAAGGGCATATGAACAGGAACTTCCAGGTCAAAGATGACCTGTTGCTACAATACTTTCACAAGGCCAAGCAGTAGGAGGCTCAATTCAAATCGGTCGAATTGAAGCATATACCTAGGAAGGAAAACACTCGGGCAGATGTGTTGTCTAAGCTGGCCAGTGGAAAGGAGAAATGACAATTATCATCAATAATTAGACAAGTTCTAATGAAGCCAACTATTGAATGTCTCGTCGCGCTCAGCACGCCCGAGCAAGCCGATTGATGGAAGGAGCTCGACAGCTTATCAAGAGGCAAGAGGAGGGTGAATCCCTCCATATAAAAGACGCAAAGAGAATAGCCAGATACATCCTTGTTGGAGAGACCTATATAGGAGAGGGTATGCCACCTCACTTATGAAATGTTTGTCACCAGAAGAAGCAGGGTATGTGATGAGAGAGTTATATAAAGGAATATGTGGAAGGCATATAGGTGGCCAAGCACTTAGAGCCCGAGTTTTGAGAGAGGGATTTTTTTGGCCATCGATGGAGAAAGATTGCGATGTTTTCATGCAAAAGCGCTTAAGTTGTCAAAAACATGGGAACATATTCAACGCCCGTGCGATAGAGCTGCATAGTATAATGTCCCCATGGCCGTTTGCTCAATGGGGAATGGACATTGTAGGTCCCTTTCCGGTCGGAAGAGCACATAAAAAGTTTTTGTTGGTAGCAATAAACTACTTTACTAAGTGGGTGGAGGCTGAACCTCTCGCTACTATCTCTGCCGCCCAGGTTCAAAAGTTTATCTGGAAGCTGATTTGTCGTTTTGGTTTGCCGAAGATAATTGTCATTGACAATGGTCGACAGTTTGTGGACAAGAAGCTGGTAGCTTTATATAAAAGCCTAAAGATACCCCTATTACAAGTTCAGTGGAACACCCGCAGACGAACGGTCAAGCCGAGGCGGTCAATAAAGCCATTGTTCAAGAATTAAAGAAACGGTTGGAGAAGCAAAAGGAGCTTGGGCAGACAAACTCCTGCAAGTATTATGGAGCTATCTTTGTTCCCCGCATGGTACTACAGGGGAATCACCCTTCAATTTGACTTATGGGACAAACAAAATGTTATTGATAAAGGTAAGGAAACCGACTGTAAGCAGAAATTTGAAAGACATGGCGTTGAATGACGAGCAATTGAGAGCCGAGTTAGATGTTCTACAGGAGAGAAGGGATATTGCAGCCGTTAGGGCGAAGGCTCAAAAAAGGCTGGTAGCCCGGAGATACAATACAAAGGTTCGGCCAAGACAATTTTTTGAGGGCGACTTAGTATGGCACAAAACAACAGACGCTCAAAGAAATCGGACCCATGGGAAACTTGCAGCCAATTGGGAAGGACTGTTCAAGATCCTGGAGAATCTAAACAATGGAGCCTATCGATTGGAAAAGAACTTCAGAAATCCCCGCTCAACACAGGAAGTTCAAAAAGAACTCCTGCTGCAAGTTGTTCGGGGGGAAGTTCGAAAAAGAACTTCAAAAATTCCCGCTCAATGCAGGAAGTTCAAAAAGAACTCCTGTGCCAAGCCGTTCGGGGGGAAGTTTGAAAAATAACTTCAGAAATCCCCGCTCAACACAAGCTATTCAGAAAAGAACTTTTGTCGTAAGCTGTTCGGGGGGAAGTTTGAAAAAGAACTTCAGAAAGCCTCGCTCAACGCAAGAAGTTTAAAAGAGAAATCCTACCGTAAGCCGTTCGGGAGGAAGTTCGAAAAAAAATTTCAGAAATTCCTGCTCAATGCAGGAAGTTCAAAACAAAACTTTTGTTGTAAGCCGTTCGGGGGAAGTTTGAAAAAGAACTTCAGAAAGCCCCACTCAACATAGGAAGTTCAAAAGAGAACTCCTCCGTAAGCCGTTCGGGAGGAAGTTCGAAAAAGAATTTCAGAAATTCTTGTTCAATGCAGGAAGTTCAAAAAGAGCTCCTGTCGTAAGCCATTCAGGGGAAAGTTCGAAAAAGAAATTCAGAAATCCCCGCTCAACGTAGGAAGTTCGAAAAAGAATTCCTGCCGTAAGCCGTTCAGGGGGAAATTCGGTAAAGAACTTCAGAAAGCCCTACTCAAGGCATGAAGTTTAAAAAGAACCTGTCATAAAGTCGCTCAAAGGGAAGTTCGAAAAAGAATGAGTTAACAGAGAAGGATTCCTACCGATCAGTTGTAAACAAGTTGGACAAGGAGGTTCATCTTGTCCACCAAACGAAATGATGAAAAGATTCTACAGAGAAAAATCCGCGTAACTCAAAGCAATCATCTCACAGGATTTACACAACAAAACACCCATTTTGGTCATTCATAGCAAAAGTTTGTACAAATAAGAGGGAGCGAGTACAAGCTAAGAGATTTCAATAAGCTAAACAAAATAAGTGCTTAAAACTACGGCCTAAGGAAAATCCTAAATCAAGCAACGACATCTTCTTCATCAAGGGGCTCGACATTCAACACCTCTTCAGGACCGGTTGGAAGATCAGTTCCAGCAGTACTGGCTTCAACAGCCTCTAGTATTGACAAGGTTATCAACTGACCGTCCATAAGGACTTTCATAATATCAAAACCAGGATGATTCAGAGGAGTGTTGAAAAAGTAGTGGCATTAGGCGATACCCTGTTGAAACCCAATGAGGCGCTCATTACAAATCACATTCCCCAGAGATTCGTTCTCAACAACCAGCTTGTCCCAAGCAACAATAAGAGAATTCCTCTCTTTAACCACATCCTGATATTGAGAAGAGGCCTTCTAAAGATCCAATTTCAAATCATCATTGGCTCGCTTAAGTTGGTGATTATCATTTTGAGCTTGAGTCAAGGCGGTCGCAGCCTTTTCCCGATCCCCTTCAGCAGTTTTCAAAGCCTCTTCAAGATGACGAGATAATTCAGTGTTCTCCTTTTGGGTGGCTTCTAGGTCTTGGTGTGCAGCATCCAACTCCTCGACCATCAAAGATTTGGTTGAACCAGTGCCGTAATTCATGCATATGCTAGCCCGAACATTAAGCTCGTACACCATATCCAAAGCTTCAGCTGGAGACATCCCTTTGAAGGGTTTCTTTACTTCAGGGGTAAGGTTGTACTGCAAATTCTCGGCAATATGCACATGCGGGTCAAGAGGACCTGTAAGTAGAAGGCCTACAATCTTCCTCCTCCTTTTGGAGGAAACAAAATTTTCTCGAGATGACTTTCTCTTCGTCTCATCTTTTGGTGGACCGTTATTCGAGGGCTTAGAAGTGGGAACAAAGGAAGAAGGATGTTGATCATCGAAAAATTTTAACGCCGAATTTATCGCATGAGAAGGAGGAGCCTTTTTCATGACAACCTTGGAAGGAGATAAGGTACCCTTGCCAGTTTTCTTAAGGTCTTCCTTCTTACGAGACATCATCCGCAGGAAGGCTTGATGTTTCTCCATTCCACCAAAGATGTCTGAAATAAGAAGAGAAATTTAGACAAGTTAATAAAGGCCACCTGATAATGCAAAATGAAAGAGGACTTACTGAACACTCTAGTGCGTAGAGTGTCAAATCCAAGGAGATCGATGAGCTTGCGAGATGAGGTGTGCTGGGGTAGCTGATCGATCTGACTGATGATGTCTAGCTCGTCTGAAGTCATGTCAGTTTTAGCCTAGGAGGTCACTTTCTTAGGATTCTCGGTCCAATAAAAAGGGAATTTTGGTTGACCGTTATCAAAGCAAAACTTAGACCGACCAGAGTCTTTTATGGCTACCTTAAAAAATTGGTTTTGAAATCCTTGTAAGACGTATTAAACAAGGTAAATAGTTGTTTACCCTTCATATGGGTCAGTGATATCCAAGACTTATTTTGATGGGGTAGGGCACAGAAGAAGTAGAGGAAGGAAATAGGCATGAGAGTCAAGACAAGGGCTGTGCAAACAACACAAAAGGCTTGCACAAAAGCCCATCCGTTGGGATAAAGTTGGGTCGGACAAACATTTAAAGCCCGTCGGACACCCATTTGAAATTAAGAAAAGGGAATTCGCACTCCCAAATCACCAAACATGGTGACATCCGACCATTCGGGTGTGGAGTCAATGTCCAACACTACTTCCTCTTCCTCAGGAACATTTTCTGGTCGACAGCCATCACCATCAGATCCTAGAATAGAAGATGTCACCGACGGCGATGACTCTGCCACACTGTCAACATACCCCTAGCCTTCGTTGACAAGCTCATCGGTGGACCAGGAAGAAGAAGACATAATCACCTTTGAGGGAAATTGTCAAGATCAGTGTTAAGAAATAAGAAAAGGAGAAAGTGATAAAGACAGGTGGTCCCTCCTCCTATTTATAGCCTATAAAAGCGGTTTCAAGAATAAATCATAACCCTTCACTACTCGCATATCAAACGACAGAGGATGTACGACCCTTCAAATCCAACTAAAGCAGTTTTAGAGGTGAATCTCGGCCTTTCATTGCAAACGGATCCAATGGCAGAAGGCACTTGACTTTTCAAATCTAGCTGGCATGATTCTACGTGTACGACCATCAACCGATACTTCGTTCGCTTTTCACTCGACTATCAGCTCGCCTTTGCAACTTAAACTGCGAAACCCCTTCGCCTCTATGAACAACGACTCGGGGCTTGAGGGGCTTATGTAGTGTACCAGGTAACCAGGGTAGGAGGCTTCTCAGTGTTTGGCAGGGAAACCGATCGACAACGTCAGTCATAGGGCAACACAGGCTAAGAGTAAGCATTAAAGGTCAATTAATGATATCAGGAACAAAATAAATGGCATTAATGAGCGAATAACGAGCTATAGGAAATAAATTATATGGTATTAATTAGCAGTTAAGGGGCTTGATTCAGAAGGACGTATGTAAATACGAGATTAATTCCCAAGTAAAGACATCTTTTGCTGAATAATTATACTAACCTTCTTGAGATATATCTGACTTGAACGTTAGAGAGTTTTCTACAGGTCACCAATCGATCGGTAACATAGAAGCTGAAACAGTCGACCCGAATCAAGTGAAGGAAACTGTGTAGGAAGAACAGGAGCGAAGAAAGGGAGAATGCACAATCTTGGACCCCATCAACCGAAAAACTTTTTATGACGGACAAAAATGACCTATTATGACATGTGGGTTGGCGTAATAGTTTTGATCGTCATAATAGTTAAAATACCACATCTATTGCTTTTATCTAGTTTTTCATGCCACTGTTTTGGTGCTTGTTTCAACCCATACAAAGATTTTAAAAGTTTAGAAACTTTATTCTCTTGACCAGGTACAACACACCCTTCAGGTTGAGTCATATAAATATTCTCCTCTAAATCACCATTCAAAAAGGCAGTTTTAACATCCATTTGGTGTGTCACTAGCTTATGGATTGCTGCTAAGGCTAACAATACTCGAATAGAGGAAATCCTAGTCACAGGGGCAAAAATATCAAAGTAATCTATGTTGGGTTTTTGAATAAAACCTTTTGCTACTAATCTTGCCTTATACTTCTCTATAGATCCATTAGGATGATATTTTTTCTTAAAGTTCCACTTACAACCAATGGGTTTTGCTCCTTTAGGCAGATCTACTAAGGTCCAAGTCTTATTTTTCTGAATTGATTCAATTTCAGTCTTAATGACTTTATCCCACTGTTTTGCATCAGGAGAACTAATGGCTTCTACAAAGCTACTTGGATCATTATCAACTAGATAAGTATCGAAATCATTACCAAATGAAGTTTCCTTCCCCTGTCTTTTATTTCTACTTAATTCCTCACACAAGGCATCACTATTATTATTATTTATAGGTTAAGGCATCTCACTAACCTTTAAAGGAAAAACATGTTAAAAAAACTCAGTGTTTTTCGTCTCCATGATATAATTGCTTTCAAGTATATCACTTTTAAGAACTAGAAACCTATAGGCAGCACTATGTTCACAATAGCCTAAGAACATGCAATTAGAGGTTTTAGAGCCTATTTTCCTTTTCTTAGGATCGGGTAACATCATCTTCACTAGCAACGATCATTATGAAGAGAGTCGATAAAAACTCGTGTCTTTGCACAGATTTTCAAAAGCAGTGTTGTGTGTGATTTTGCATTCAAAAGATTTTCAAATTGAGCTGAAGTGTGTAAGTCGACTACATGCGAAGTGGATCAGACTTAGTTAGTTATTTGATTTGAAATTCTGTTATTACTTGTGTACAATAACGACTATATTTCAAATGTCCGTTAAAGCATTAAATGATAGTCAACTGTATTAATTGCAAAATCAACTTGGTTGTTAGGATCGTTGCTAATTTGCTTAACTGTTATAATTATCAAATGACAGTCGACTTTATTATTAGTAGAGTCGACTACAGGAGTGTATGATTTATAGAAAACTATAAATAGACGTGAGTTTGTTGATTACAGGACTTTGGATGAACTGACATTTTCATTTGCTGTTTTCATATTGAATTCCTGTGATTAAGTGCTCCAAGAATTCATAAAGAAGACCGTGGTGATCTTTCTTTGAAGAGGTTCTGAAGGAGAAGATTTTGTGCTTTCTGGTTGATCACATTCTGCATACTGTGGTGTTCTTCAACTGATCAAGATTACTGTCAATCTGTGGAAAGATTGTTTGTTATCCTGTTGGGATTACAGGAGGTAGACTCGTGGAGTCTGGAAACTTTGAGGATTGTTCAAAGTAGGTCGAAGATTGTAGAAGAGGGGATATCTTGCTGCAGATCTTTGTGTTGCTACCTATATATTGGTTAGAGGGTTAGAGAGGTGTTTTATATTTTTTATGTGGAGGTCTGTATAAAAGCCTTGTTGTAAAAACCTTGACCATTATAGTGCATTTGCTTTCAGATTGTGGAAAGACACTGGATGTAGGCATTGAGGTCGAACCAGTATAAAAACTTGCGTTTGATTTCTCCATCCTTACACTTTTACATTCAGTCGACTTAATTGTTTACGTAGTAAACTTTGTAATTCCACTGCACTGAAACTTTTCATTCCTTGCGATTCAAGAAATTGTGTAAAGGTTTATAGTTTGCGAAAAAGATTTGAAAATAATCTGAGTTTTAAACCACCAATTCACCCCCCCTCTTGGTGTTGAAACTGAGCAAACCTGTTTTTCAACAATTGGCACTAGAGCTGGTTTTCAGAAGATATTTGAAAAACTAATCAACTTTTGTTTTCATTGAATCAACTATATTCCTGTAAATGGCTTCCAGTTATCAAACCTTTGGTAAAGATGCATCTATAAATAGACCACCACTGTTTGCGGGTGAAAATTATCCTTTTTGGAAAATTAGAATGGAAATATTTCTTGAATCCGTGGATAGAAGAATTTTGGATGCAACTTTGAATGGTCCTTTTGAGCCAACTCAAATGGTTGATGGAAAATTTTTTTTGGAAAACTTTTCTGAGTGGTCTCAAGAAGAGAATAGGAAAGCACAATATGATGTCAAAGCTAGAAATATCATTGCCTCTGCACTAACTGTTGATGAATTTTTCAGGATATCTCAATGCAAATCTGCCAAGGAGATGTGGGATGTCTTGGAAGTCACTTATGAGGGCACTGATGAAGTCAAGAGAGCAAGGAAGAATTCTTTGATTCAAGAGTATGAGCTTTTCAGGATGAAGTCTGGTGAAACAATCTATGAAGTCCAGAAAAGGTTCACTCATATAGTAAACCACCTTATGGCTCTTGGCAAAGTCTTTGACAAGGAAGAAATCAATATCAAGATTCTGAAAATTTTGAATAAAAACTGGCAACCCAAAGTCACTGCAATCTTTGAGTCCAAAGATCTAACAAGCATGAATATGACTACCTTGTTCGTCAAGTTAAGCGAACATGAGTTAGAACTTGGAAGATTGAAGGATGAAGAAGAGATTGAAGAGAAGAAGTCCATTGCACTGAAAGCAACGAGCAAGAAAGCCTAAAATTCCGAGGATGATTCAGATGTAGAGATGGACAACAGTGAATTGATTACCATGATGGTAAGGAAATTTAATCGACTTATCAAAAATAATAGTCAACTTACTAACCATGCAGGTCACAACAAAGCCAAGAAAGCTTACAGGTAAAATGTTATACAATGCTATTAATGCGGCAAAGAGGGACACATCAAACCAGATTGTCGAGACCTCAAGCCAAAGCAGAAAGCCAACAAAAATTTTCCCCAGGACAAGAATAGAAAGCAGAAAGGAGCTTACATTGCTTGGGAAAACAATGATTCTGATACATCAAGTGATGAAGATGTTGATCATGAAGAGGAATCAAACATCTGCTACATGGCTGAAGCATCATTGGCTGATTATGACAGTGATATAGATTTTGAGAATGAGCCGATAGAAGTGAAGTATGACCTACTGATATATGCATTCAAGGATATTCATGCTGAAGCAATGCGACTTCAATATAAGTTCAATCAACTTAACTCTGAAAGAAAAGATTATGAGTATAGAATTAATAATATTGTCATTGATAATGAGAAATTACAGAAAGAGTTAGATGAAGCTTTATTGTATGCTAAAATGGTTAAAACTGAAACTATTACAGTTGAAAAAGAATGTGATAAATGCCCTGCTCATGTGGAAAAAATAAATTACTTGACTAACACACTATCCAAATTTACACAAGGTAGAAATAATCTGAATGTTGTATTAAAGTCTTCTGGTAGAGCAATTTATAGACAAGGAATTGGTTATAAAGCTCAATCTAATAGAACCAATACAAAGAAATTTTATGATTTAACCAAACCTATTAAACATGCTTGCTTTTACTACAATAGTATTGGTCATATTGTTAGAAATTTTTATTAAATAAGAGTTGGAGTTCCTAGAGGCTTATACGTGTGGAAACCTAAGGAACATTCAACTGAAAATCAAGGACCCAAATTCAAATGGGTACTTGCATAAAAAACTTGAACTATTTTGCAGGATTTGAAACAGGTGCAGTGAGAACTCAAGGATGAATTGACATAGCTATATCAAACATCTTGAGTGTATACAACTGGTAACATGCCTTATCTTACTGCATCATGCATGAAATGATTGATTGCTTGATATATGATTGTTTGTTTGATTGTATGCTTGATTGTCTAAATGAATTGTGTGAAAATAAAATTTTACGAATTAAAGTCGACTCGATTAAGAGCTTAGTCGAATATGTGTGTCTGTATGTATGTCTCTATTTTTTGAAAACTCTGTTATACAACAGTCAACTTTGTTTTTATTCAAATCGACTACGTGCCTCTGTTTTGGGTTTCTAAAATTTGAAAATTTAAAATGGGTCATTTTTTTTGGGTTTGGTCTTTCACGCCTTTTTATATGTGTCGTCTTAAGTTGTGTGGTGTGTTCAAGCATTAGTGTCTTCTCAAATTCCAAGAACCCTAGACTGAGAAAGAAGGTTTCCAAAGAAATTCATTCTTCATGGCTTCCACCAGTCATACTATCGATGGAAACAAAGGAAAGGAGATCATCACTATTAGAAGTTCTAATCCAATGAGATGGATTAGCAATGAAGAGAATAGAGAGAGATTCATCAAAGCCACTCCAAAAATCATTTCAAATCCCATGAACATCAATCTGAATCTGTTTGAGAAAGAAGGGTTCATGTTTCCAAACTGGTTAGAGAGGCAAGGGCTGTCTATCTTCGTACAAATGAAAGGACTCTGGTATCCTTATCTTGTCAAAGTGTTCTACCATAATTTGAAGGTGGTGGACGATGACATACACTCCAAGGTAAAGGGTGTTGATATTCATATTGATGATTTTATCTGGAATATTATAAAAAACTTACCATCTGAGGGTGCTTCT